>JAKTRY010000299.1:0-29361 GCA_030579935.1 Ambrosiozyma cicatricosa | reverse complement strand
ATCACCTAATTTTTACTTTGATCCTGCTGAACATCCACTTGATGCTACAACTGAAGGTCTAAATCAACAGATCGCCAAGTTCAGATCGATTGTGGGGTCGTTGCTATATCTGTGTCTGATGACTAGGCCAGATATCACTTACGCCGTCAATTACTTGGCCCGTTTCTCAACTACCCTCATCCAATTGTGGTTGATCAACCGCTCATGGTGGTTAACTCCGTCTACCATCATCAAGACTTCAAAGTAACATACAACAGACCATCAACATCAGCACATCGTTCACTCGACTGCTACACTGACAGCGACTATGCTCAAGAAGTGAGTTCAAGGAAATCCATGAATGGTTACATCATACAAGTTAACTCCAACACAGTGTAATGGAAGGCCAAATACACTCCGCTGGTTTTCCAATCATCAACTGAAGCTGAGCTTCAGGCCATGATGATGACTGTGAACTCACATGGTATCTCTCATTTCTTAAATTTATCGGCTTCATTGACTCCTCTGTGGTTCCTCATGTTCATGTTGAGAACACCCTCTGCCATCAACACCGTTACCAATGGTAACTTCTCACCTCGTTCCAAGCATTATGCCGTTCGATGTCAACTGTTGATTGACAAGTTCAAGAAAGGTGAATTCACCTTGTCACACCAAGAGTCCTTGACTATATAACCTCTAGTCTGCTTGATCGCATGACGTACTCCCCTTGCACTGCTAGCCTACCATGCTCCGTATCTGTCCGTCGTAGCGCCACTGTTAATATTTTCCTTCCATTCCAGTCATTGGCTGATATGAGCTGCTAAGCCCAAACCACTTTAGTTGTTTCTCTTCTTGCTGACTGAACAAAACTCAGCCAGTTCGCTGTTTTTTTCTCCAATTTCTCAATTGTAACTCTGTGTACTTTTCTGATCTAACTTTCATTATTTTAAGACCAAGGTCAAACTATTAAGGTTTATCCCCCATCCTTCTCAAAGTCTAATACAAATTATTTCAATTTTCTTTTAACTCGTATCAACTCGGAAGCTTGTGGTGATTGATTTAATTTACTTAGAAAGTCACAAGTCACTTCATCAAATCTACCTACAAGGTTCAACTATTGGATTTTAATATCTACGCACAACTCGCAACACCACTACATTTTGGATTAAGTACTGCTGTTACTGTCAAATCCGCCGATAAGGTTATACAAGCGACTCTTTGCACTAACTATACTTATTGGTATGTATCAGCTATGATTTCTTTGACGTAAGAGCCCTTGCATTTGAACCTGGCCGATTCATAGTATTTGTGTACACAGATTATAGAAACTATATCACATCTACTGTTATTTATGCCTATGCTCTACCTCTACCGAGTTATTCCCAGATGAATTGATTTTTGGGGAATTCAGAGTTGAGAATAACTTTAATTTTTATTACAAACAAACAACAAAATCTGGATAGGGGATTTAGGGAAAAGCCTAAATTGCTGAATGCTAATGGTTGTGATAACAATTGGTATCTTTTTTTACAAGAACATTTGTCGCAGGTGCTAACAATAGTTAGTATATTCTTCCGAAAGGTGATCATTTTACTGGGATCTTGAATTTTTTTTTCATCTTATATATCTGTTTTAGTGTGTACATACTTCTTGTTTGTATACTCCGTGTCTGTCATTAAATTGGGCTGTGCACGACAAATAATAGATTTCATCATCAGCTAATAATTCCACCATGTATAAATTTGCCATCCGTTCTCATATATCCCTTCCAGAAGCACTTTTTCACAAATGTCAAAGATATCCTAATTACAAATGAATTCCTACGCACATGTGAAACCCACCATTTTGGTTAGCATCAACAACACTTTGATCCTATAAGTTACAGTGCTGGGCTACGTCTAAGTAACAGTTTCAAATGAGTCCAGAAAATAAATGATTAGCGTGAACCAGCCCGTTCACCCGATCGCTTGCCAGCTCTCGCCACTAGGCGATCGCTCTCCCGCTAGCTGTAGAGTTAGCTCTCTCAGTACGCTCACCCATTTTGCACTGAATTTCAATTGAGCATATATGGTGTGATTGAATCAAACTGACAAGTCTCATTGCCCTGTAACTTCCACAGTGCAATTGGGCGTGTTTGTTTACCCTATACATGTTTCAAAACTTTGAGAATTGTCGGTTGCTTCGAACGCTAGATTGGTGGCAAGTAAGGTACTCTTTGCAGTGTACTGTGTGGAGCTTACGAGCGATCCAGTCAAAGCGATCAAGCTAGTATATGGAGCGAGAGCTCACTGATATTCAAATTCCAAACAGATACATATCAAGATTCAGGACTCGAATATTATGATTCAGTGCAACAAATATCACTGAATATCTTACTTGATAAAGACTGAAGTGTCGCAGCTATTTTACAAAAACTGCAATTGAAGATTCAATATATCTTTGAGTATTCAGATATTCCTGTATCTTAGCTTTCAAGTCTCATGGTTTTCTGCTTCTAGAAACACAACCGATCATATAAACGACTCACTAAAGGTTGGATAGGCGTAAAATGATATTTTACGTATAACAGAAACCCATCAACTAGTGCTTCATATACTGAACAAAAATGTGTTTTTGAACTCTTGATTTTAACCAATCAGTGAGATATAAGAAACCTGATCCAAATTCTCTGGATTCAATTGAACTCTTATTCAAGCATCCTTATTCAAGCATCAATGACATTGAATTCAATATTAAACTTATCTTCACAAACAATGCCAATCAATATTTATTATCGAAAATCATCTCAGTAACAGGAATTTTCAAAAGACTTTCAGTGGCTTGGCTTCAGTTGATGAGAAGTATTGAACACTGATGTCCTGTTACCTTTTCACTCGATTCAGTTGGATTCTATTTATCTGGATTCTGTGGCGATTTCAGTTTCTTTTAGTTGGTTTTTGCTGGCCTTTCAAATGGGGTAGTGACTTGTGCAATATCATTGATGTTGGTTCTGGCATGAGGTGGAATCTTTGAGTTTGTTATAAGTTGGTGCATTTGACTGGCGGCATCAATATAAACCGAGTTGGTAGAACTTTTTCGTAGTTGGCTAGGAAACTATGTCTCTCGTAGCTCAGACATTTTTTATGTGCTATTTTCTGGTGTTAATTTGAATTGATAGATGGTGTAAATAATTGGTAAGTAAGCATCATATGTGTCTCACAAAACTATCAGAATTGTCTAGATGGAACTTAAAGCGTAGGGAGGGCTACAGCATAGGGGTAATTATCTGGATTCCTGAATCCTGAATTTAAGCATCCTTTTTGAAGGCTGTGGGTGAGATTTTTCCGCAGTCACCAGGAGGCATGCCGCACAGTGATCATATAAAACGGTGGAGATAGAGAACAGATGACTGCTTTCTGGCAAAAAGGGACAACAGTTAAACCACAAGACACAGACAACACAGCATAATACAACCAAATGAAATGAACAGCTTCACTGAAACACTAGAATTCACAAACTTCAAATCTGTATTGTCAGATTTTCCATCAGAGCTGTTTTTCGCCGTGTGGGTACAGGTTGTCAAACAGCACTTGCAACTGAGAGAGTTGATTCAGCTCACAGCCAATAAAGAAGCTTCAACACAATCCATAAAAAAACAATCACAAGACAAAAACAATGGCTATTTCACCTTCGATAAACTGGTGGTGCTTCTATTGAAAGAAGTGAGCATCAATATGTACGAAGTTGGCGATTCAATCTCGATCAAGTTTAAAGGTATCGAAGGTTCAATTAAAGAAAGAGATCCTGTGATGGATAATTTAATTTCACTTACCAGAAGGCACAATATCCAGTTCTCCAAATTGTCGATGAATATTCCTTCAGGTTATACTTTGAACTATGGAATCATTGATATCATTTGCATGTCAAAGGAGATACAGTTGTCAAGCCATGATCCCATAGATGTGTTGGCTAAATGCCATCCTGAAGTGCTGCCCCATATTACTGATGTTTGTTTAGACCCAATTGCGTTTTCTACCGGTGAAGAGGAGCTCAGATCAGTGAATTTGCTAACTAATATCAAGTCACTTCATATTTCAGGTTATTTGGATCCAAACAGTGCTAGACCATTTATCGTATTTTGCCAATTTGCTTTAGTGTGTAAGACTGTTGATTATATCACCGTTGATCTTGAATATGTTTACGAAGGTACCATTCCACCACAATTAGTGAAAGTTCTTGATAAGATTGTTAATTCCAAAAATGCCTATATTGAGGTGAGAATCACTGGTGGAAACCATCTAGTTGATCCAAGTTTTAGTTTTGATTCTCTGCGTAAGCAATGTAAATCTTTTGAGCACACCATTACTCATATAGCAACAAGAAATACCAATAGGTCGAAACAGCAGTCACTGGAACTCAATGATTTTTCTCATTTGAAAACCTTTATGTTGCCACATCTCATGGATGATGAACCACCACTGAACCCTGAACTATTTATCAATTCACAAAGTTTGGAAAAGCTCGGTGTTGAAATTATCACTCTATGCGATGCACCTAGTTTCTTTAAAGGATTACCCCGTTTGAAAGTGCTTACATTAAGAAGTTGTCAATTTGATACCCATTTTGATTTTTCTGTTTCTTCTTCATTAACCTGTTTGGAAATCTTCACCTCAAAGTTTGCTCCAAATATCACAATATCCTTACCAAAGATGCTCAGACTTTTCTTCATCATTTCAGAGGACATTTCACAATTACCCAAGATTGATAATTTTGACGAGCTACAATTCTTGAAAACTATTACTCTACATTCAACTCAAAGTCCTTTCCCATCTGATTTTCTTCATTCATTACCACAATGTTTGGATAGTATGTCCTTGACATTAGGTGATCTTGAAAATTGGGACAACGTGGATTTCACATACTTAACACAATTGAACCAATTTGCATTGAGAACGTATTTATCTCAGGACACATTTGATTTAAATAAACTACCGCCAAATGTTCACTCGATTTCAATAAACATGGAAAACATGGAACTCATAAATACATTGCCTTCCAAACTGGAATCATTGAATATTTCATTGAATACGCCCAACTATCATCGTGTATTGAATGGTATAACAAGTAACTGTTCTTACTTGAAAACCTTAAGGGTTCATAGCTCAGCAGCTAAACATGATTTGACTCATTTGAGATTAGGTGGTGACTTACAACAATTGTTCATTCATCTGGAATGCCAAGATAATCCAGATATTATGACTTCAGGAGGTGCTATTCCTGTTTTAATGAACGATTTCCCTAAATCTTTGTTCCGTTTTGAGTGTATCATCCCAATGGTTTTGGCTTCTATGGGGGTCTCCTTGGCTTTCACTTTTCCAGCTCGGTTTGTTGATAGGTTTGGACAATTTGGAGCTTCTACTTTAATGACACAATTTACCAGCATGGCCGCTTAGGGCAAGAAATACTTCAATTTGGCGTTTTTATATATGATTTTCTAATTCTGATCTAACACGAATTATTATGTTTTGATGACAAATGTTTATTAATAGAGTGTAAACTGCTAATTTGGCATAAAACTTGTTAAAAATAAAAACAGGTCTCTATTATTTTAAATTTCCAATCAACAGAATTAGATGAAATGAAATATGAATGTGGCGAGAAATCGAGAAAAAGAGTAAAGTGAAAAGAGCCCAAAACTAATACAAGTTGTTAAAAATGTGGAACGGAACAACACAAAAACTGAACAAAGAAAAGCAAAAAACTGCAAAACAGCGATGGACAACAAAAAAAAGAAAAAAAAACACAAGAATGAACCATATAAATGCAACACCAACAAGGGGGAATATGTAGTAGTTTTGAGAGGTAAACAGAAAATCACTCTTCATCGTCTGTATCAACAGGCTTTGGAGTACCCTTAGGAGAACTCAACCACTCAATGTGTCTCAATCTTCTTCTCTCCTCTTGGAGCTTCTTTTCATTTCTAGTCATTTTCTTCTTCTTTCTCTTCACCTTGATGTTAGCAGGCGAATCGTCATCATGGTTCTTATGATGAGCCCCAATGTGAGGCAAAGCAGCAGCATGCTTGGCCATTTCAGCAGCGGCCTTGGCTTGCTCAGAATTACCACCATCATCTTCGAATTTGGATTGATCAATTTCTTTGAAACCCTTCGTCACCATGGTACCATTTTCAACAATCCATTGTTCTGGACATAAAGCGCCCACAAACTCAGAATTATGTGAAATCATAACAACACCACCAGTCCATTCTCTGATTGCAACAGCTAACCCACCAAGAGAATCTCTATCCAAATAATTGGTAGGTTCATCTAACACCAACAAATGTGGGTTGTTCCACATGGCACCGGCAATGACGACCTTAACAAGTTGACCACCAGATAATGAACCTAACGGAGTGTGATCGGCAATTTCACCATCTAAACCAACACCTTCGAAATGCTTTCTGATTACAGAAGGAATCAATTCACGGTAACCCAAACCTTCTCTCGAAGCTTCATGATCATCGAATTTTTGAACCAATTTTTCAAAGCCTTCCTTGATTAAGAGGTCACGAGAAACCCATGAGTTGAACTTAGGTAACCACCATTTCCATTTAATTTCATATTGGAAGGACTTCTTTAACTTTTGACGACCAACAATGGCTTCAATCTGTCTTGATCCACGACCATCTTTAATATCAACTTCTTTCTCCATCATAGCTTTTTCTTGATCACTTGAAATCTTACGAGATTCTTTCAATAACACTTCACGATCATCGCCGAATCTATATCTCCATTGCAAGTATTGATTGGCAGTCTTTTCTTTGTGTTCATTAACGTGTTTCAATGCATGTTGGGCAATGTAACCAATACGCAAGTTTGGATGCTTTTCAACAGAACCTTCATCTGGGACCAACTCACCAGTCAACAACTTAATCAAAGTAGATTTACCAGCACCATTAGGTCCTAGCACAGCAACTCTTGATGATAATGATAAAGAACAAGAAACATCTTTCAAAGATGGCTTTGAAGCACCTGGGTAAGTGAAAGTCACATTACTCATTCTAGCCACTGATCTGGTGTTCGACTTCACACCAGTAAGAATACCCGGAGGAGGGAAATGCATTTGAACATTGGAGTCAGTCAAAGTATAGTAAGACTTGGCTTCTGGCTTGTATTGCACAAAGTCGGACAAGTTACCCTTATAATAAGCCAACTTCTTGTTTTCATAGTGAATAATATCGGTACAGACACAATCCAAGAATCCAGAGTCATGAGACACGATCAAACTGGTGATATCGGTGTGTTCCAGTAAATAATCTTGTAACCATTTGACATTGCCCACATCCAAGTGGTTAGTAGGTTCATCTAACAACAAGACGTCAGCTTTCATTAACATTGCTCTAGCCAATTCCAATTTCATCTTCCAACCACCGGAAAGAGAACCAACAGGTTGAGCACGTCTTTCGGCATCAAATCCGACAGTTGCCAAAGCAGATGCGATATCATCCTTGGAAACGACACCTAAATCTTTATCCTTTGCGATGAAACCAACCAAATCCAAATCAGCTTCTTCTCCTTGTAGTTTATGTTCCACAAAGCAGGTTCTCAATTCTGATTGATCAGGGAAACCTTCCAATTGACCATTAGCAATGGCACGCATCAAAGTGGACTTACCAGCACCATTACGTCCACAAAGACCGTATCTGTGACCTTTAATCAATCTCATATGGGTCTTGTTCAACAACATTCTGGAACCATAGGCTAAGGAGAAATCAGTGTTAACAATAACGACACCATCATCGTTTGACTCATTAACAGCGTCTGGTGTGAAAAGTTCTCTCATTTGATGCACCAACTGATCAACGATCTTTGTCTTCTCTGTTTCTTCTGGGTAGTACGGGTCCAAAGCCATTCCAAAGTATTCAGATAGCGCAGTCCAATCATTAACGTTGGCATCATTTTTCAATACGTCCACCAAGTAGTTGTAGATGACATCGTCATTGATTGTAGATTTCAACGACTTCAAGTAATCTGAAGCCAATTCAGTGTGCAGGCGACCATGGAATTGACCATCACTCTTTTCAGATTCAGCATCCTGCAAGACATTCAATGCCTCACCAGCCATATCTCTAACTTCTGGCAAAGAGGCAGATTCAACAACCTTACGCACACTTGGCATCAGCACAGGGATAAATTTCTCAATTTCACGTTTGTTATTAACCAATCTAGTCAAGTTTTCACACACCTTCACGGTTTGTCTCAATTGCTCTTGTGATGAGGATGACATCTTCAAGGACTTGTCCAAAATTGGAACGAGCAAGGACAATGCTGGTTCAGTAACTTCAGCGACAAAGGTAACTGAACTTAAACTCTTGATAGAAGATGGAACCTTTGACGGTTCAGCCAAAGTGGCAACAATGATATCATATCTTGGTGACAAATCCAAGTTATCTAAAACCTTGACAAATCTGGTCAACGTGGCCATACCTTCTTTACTCAATTCAGGTTTGAAATCAGTAGCAGCATCAGTTAAAACTGGAACAGCAACACTAAATTTCATTTCCAATAAATCGGATGGAACTTCTTCAATGATTCTATCAAACAATTTCAAACAGCCAACCTTGCATTGCCATTTGGCACCTGATTTCAAATATTCTAACAATTCCAACAAGACGACACCACCCTTTGCCTCTTGAGGGAACATACCATACAAGGCATCGATGGCACTTTGACCAGCACGTTTCACTATGTTTTCCTTATCAGCAAGTGAGTCGAAAGCGACTCCAAAGAATGACACAAAGTGAGCTTCATATGGAACTTGGCCAGCGTACTTTTGAGCTAGAGAAGTAAGCAAAATCATAGAGGATTCTTTAATCAAACTGCTATTCTTTGGCTTGCTTAAAGTTTTCAAGACATCAAGAAGTTTCCATTCTCTCAATGAACAGATACCTGAGTTAAAAACTGAACTTGTGATTTGGTCAACTTCAGCACGAACTTCAGACAACTTGGTTACTTGTCTTAATCTTGTCAAATTTTCTGAAATTGGAGTGGCATCCAATGACAACTTCTTTAAATTGTTATTGAGTGATGCTAAAGAGGTAGATGAAGCATGAGCACTGTGTAGAGTAGGAGTTGATGTACCTGAAGTCGATGACTCTGGTTCAGGGGTAGCTGATGTTGATTTGTGTGTTTGCGGTTTTCTATTAAGTGAAGCGGATTGGGATTTCAAAAAATCTTCATACGACATAGCTTGGTTATGGTTTCTATTGTTAAAACCGCCATGTCCACCACCTCTTCTGTTGTTGAATCTTCCTCTTCTGTTGTTATTGTAATTGTTATTATTATTATTGTGATTGTAGTTGGTGTTGATTGGAACATAACCACCATAGCCTTGGTAGCCCATTGGCTGGGGGTTATTTCCCCAATTTTGTCCTTGACCTTGACCTGGAATAAATGTGTTTGCGTTTGGATCGAACTTTGGAGGCATCTTGTCCTTTTGCTTTGAAGAGTCGGAGTAGGGTAGGTGGGATGTTTATGTAGAAAAGGTTCAACGAAAAAGGACCTCTTTCAACTTTGAAGACTTTTGCAGGAGATAAAGGAGAATCGAAATTTTTTTAAATCGAAAATTGTGAAAAATTTTAGTGGCGATGGAGGCGGTGCTAATGAAAATATGTGGCCAATTTGCACGTGCGGTATTTTCTAAATTTGTAACCCTTTTATGGGTTCTTTCAAGTTTCTGCTATATCCAGATTATATTCACGTTTTATATATACATACAGGGTGTTTACAAATTAGTCATCAAAGGACTTCTAAAATGTTCAGATCAAAAGTTCATCAAATGGCATCACATCCGGGACCTCAAAATACTCTTGCAACTCCAATGACCTTTCTTCAAACTGTTGTTGACGTTTCACAATATTAGCAACACTATCACCATGATTCAGGCAAGCAGCATACTTTAATACAATTCTAGCGGCATCCCTCCATGATAAGGCAACATCTCCCAAACCTATGGTTGCTTTAAAAGACTCAGGACTTAATCCACATTCTTTCACAATAGTAGTTGCCAAATTCTTAAATTGTTCAACTTCAAGTGAATTCTCACCTTTATCTTTTTTCAATCTGGAGGTTTCTTCAACTATAGTATTTTGAATTTGTAACTTGATTACAAGAACTGTATCCCTATTGATGTTTCTTGAAAGCACAGTTCCATAATACTGCAACACTGTTAAAACAGCAGCTTCGTCATTCAGCATCAATAACGTGAGCAATATCTCATTCAACAAATTATTATCAAACTCTGAACTGGCACATTGCTTTTGAAACAGAGAACGCAAAGTCATACATAACTGAGTGGATCGTTTAGCCAGTAAAGACGAGGAAAATCTCGAGATTTGAGTACTTTCAACCAATTTCCTATAGAGTGTCATCATGTTTTTAACATAGGCACAACTTGGTCTAACAATCAAAACAGAATCCACAAATTCAGCTGCTCTGGAAAATTGCTTAAGTTTGAAGTAACAACATAGCACCCTATTGGCCAATTTCGAATCTATGGGGATCTCTTTTTCTTTCATATCACTCAATAATGATTCAATGGCATTTATATCTGGTTTGTGTCCATCTGAACTGTAACTCTCAATCAACTTCATGTAGTGCCGTGCTGCAACCGGTGGAAAAAATCCAACCCCAATTGTATTTTGATCCTGACAACTTTGGCGTTCCCGACTTTGTTTCATTGCTTGCAATACTCTTTTTGCCAACTCAGCTCTAATTCTGGATTTAATAGGATCAATCAATTGTAATAATGCTTCACACTGTTGAGAGGTTAAGTTCAAGCCATCATTAATTGAATTTATGAGTGTCCGTAATTGCATTTGCTGTTCACCACTAATATCGTTATTTTCATCAACTGATATTTTTTGGCTGCCTAACTCGAGCAAGAACGCACCAACGTCATCCAATGTACGCACTTCTTCCATTGATGCAGTTTGACAAAATCTTTCGGCATCTAATTTCTTGATAATCACTTGGCTGATTCCAGGATGATATTTCTTATTCTTGTCTTGTGATTGATCTTCTTCGATAACGTGCAGAATGGCCTCTCTTGCTGGGAAGCTAGTTGTCTTTATGACGTGTTCGATGAAATCGAATAAAAAACCCTTGCTTCTTCTTGTGGCGGTTTCAACAATTGTCATAGCTATGTCAAATTGGTTGTGTTTCAAGAACTCAATTGTAACATCAATAATATTAGAATACGCAACAGCTTCAACTCTATCATAATAAGCATAAACCTCATCTTGATTTTCCAATAATTCAGGTCCGGGAATGTGAATCTTTTCAAGTAAACCAAATTCGTCCATGACTGCCTTCATTTGAAGCCACCACTTGAATGCAGATTCAAAATCACCCAATTTTGCATAAGCAGCAACATAGGAGGTGATGACATTTGGATGAATGTAACCATCAAACTGCTCTTTGATCAATTCTGAAACTTTTTTCGCCTTATTTACATTTCCTGTTTGTAGATACACTTTAGCACCAAGCTCAAGCCAAAATCTATGTCCTTCAATATCTGGTTTATCTAGTCTTGTCTCAAATAACTCAATAGCTTTATCGAAATTACAATGATTGCACAATGACTCAATGTAAAATGATTCATTGACAGGATCAGCTCTTTTCTCGGTACTTGAGTAAATCAATCCACCAGCCAAATAGATACACTCATCTCTCAATCTGTCATCAAGCAACTGTGTGGAAATTGTAAAAAAATGTAACATATACTCTAATGGGACATATTCTTTCAAATCATCGTTAGATCCCGTTCCAGTAACCAATTGCAAAAAACGAGGCAAACTTTCCAATCCATTGTTTTGCATCTGTTTACCCAACCCATCAAGAGCCTTGATTCCATGTTTCACTCTAGACTGGATAGTTTCATCAAACAATGCTCCATCACCATTACCACCAAAAGCAGATAGTTCATCCATTTCAGACACATTTCCACCTTTAGCAGACTTCAACATTTCTTCAACTTCTTCACCACGTCTTCCTCTTCCTAAATCACCACTTTTCATCAAGGCAATTTCTTTATCGATTTCTTTGTCTCTCCATTCATCATTCAAATGCTGTTCAGGTAATCTGGATAAACAATCATCAATTAACCAATCCATGTAACTCACAATTTCTTCTTTTGTTATTTCATTTTCTGCTGTTTCACTCGATAGGACACGTTTAGTTATTTCAGCTTCATCTTGTGCATGCGTTATCATTTGATCCACAAATTCAGGATCATATTCCAACCCATCCTTTGCAAACTTCTGTTTGAGTTCGTCTTTAATTTGATCTGCTGACTTGGAATGAAGTTCAGGTGGGAGTGTTGGGTCATTGATGATAACTTTGCTGTTACTGGATACTATTTTGGGCGTCTCTGGAGTGTTTTTGTTGAAAAGAGATCTAGTGGATTTTTGAAGTGGTTGAAATCTTGATCGTGGTTTTGATTTTGGTTGGTTTTGCTGCTGTTGTGAATACTGTTGCTTGTTCTTTTGCTGGGATTTTGGTTGAAGCAGTATCCTGAGATCAGAGACCTCAGATCTCGTTCTGGCGTAACGAACTTGTGTCTGTTGTGTTGTCAGCACACTTCGACTGGCTCGTATTGCTGATGCAGCTCTGGATAACATAATTCAGTGTGTGTCAAATGGTGATGTCATGTCATATACCTAGATTCTTGATTCTTTAGATACCACAAAACACCATGAACAGAAGAAAAATTCGACTGAGCTTCAGGGAGCGT
Organism: Ambrosiozyma cicatricosa; assembly: GCA_030579935.1. Lineage (NCBI taxonomy): Eukaryota > Fungi > Ascomycota > Pichiomycetes > Pichiales > Pichiaceae > Ambrosiozyma > Ambrosiozyma cicatricosa. The sequence continues at coordinate 16,611 of JAKTRY010000299.1, read as the reverse complement.
AGATGGCGCAAATGGCGCAGTGACTCGGCCACTTTCTTGGGGTAAAAGATCCAAGCCATCCAAGTCATTCGTCAAACTACAGTCTATAGCTACTGAACCAACTTAAAACAATAAAGAGCACTGCAAAGATACTACCTGGAATCTGCGTTTGGCCAAACTCTTAGGAATAGTCAAAGTACATGGCATGACATCCAATAACACAAACCAAACATAATTTTGATAGTCATCTCCCTCAGCCGATCCTACGTTTTGAATGAGTCATATTGCCTGTTTTCGTTGTTCGTTCCCTTTTTGCCACCCGTTTCTTGTTCCATTTTGGAATCATAACAGCACCTAACCCACTTATCAAAGCATCCATGATGTTCAGAACCCAAACTGGAGCAGTATGTGTTCCAAATTAGTCATTGAATCATTGATCACAATCCATTTTATCAACTTTTCAACAATGCATATCAACGTTCGAATCATCTCAACCATACAATCAAGGACTGCTTCACGTTATTCTTTTAGAGCCGCAAAACTGTCAGCAACTCAAGGACAATAGCATGATATCAATGATGTAGTTAATTTCCAGTCAGTCTCACCATCTGGTGCGTTTGCTTTGGCTGTCACAGAAAACATACCAGCAACAAGAACAACAGAGAACAATAAACCTCAGAAGAAGAGAGTTGCTGCAAGACTGAAACCTCTCATGAAAAAGACATGAAAGGAGCATGGGATGTCCAAGATCTCTCGGTGTAATAGTGATGGTAGTGCTGATTTGCCGGTGAAGCTTCATGCGCAGGTGTATTCATGTTGTTCACACGAGCTAAGCTGGATAAATGTTCCGGCTGAACCTGTTAAGAATCAGGAATACAATCCGAATTAAAGAGAAGGGTATAACAATATCACACTGCAGGGCATGCTTCATCCACAATTCTTGGGTCAGAAATTAACACATCCAGCCCTAACATGGTTTTGAATAATTAGCGCTTCCTTAATACCCATACTATTACTAGGAAATTTGGTGGACACCATGGTCCTGCAATCATGTTGTCCCATGCTCTCATTGGTGGAGTCTGTTAAATCATTGGTTCTATTAATCTTGAGATCACATAAGAGTCAAATCTTTTGGTTCGGTAACTTCTCTGAATATGTTGTACGAACATTCAGTTGATAAACATAGATACTCCAGATTCTAATTTCCTTTTTCAAATATAATTTTCAGTTGTGTCTATTTCACTATAGATTAGTTTGCACTTTTTAGTTTGGTGATTAGGTTTATTTATTACTTTTGTGTTTTTTATACTATGACTTTAAAAATCTATATAGGCATTTAAATGAAAAAAAGTTGTACTATAAAAACCTAAAGCAAGCCCAGAACTCGTCAATCAACAACACAGTGATGTTCCATTTTTTACTCAACCTCACTTTTTCATTCACAACAATTTCTTTATCATCTTGGCTTTTCCCACTCAACAAAACATCACAATCTTTTCCAAACATTTCATTGAAACTAATCTGATTATGTAGTTTATCCTTTAATAACTTTTCTATATGAGCCAATTCAATACCTTTGAAATCAGTGATGGCCACCTGAATTTTACTATCTTCTTTCTTGTTTTCCGAGACCAGACTATCCCGTAAACATTTCTCAGTGCCAGTAACATCTAACAATCTCACCCATCCATCAAAATCGCATAATTTTTTATAATAGAGGCATCTTTCGATGAATAGCTCTGTAACAATCTTCGTTGACAACGTGTTCTGGTGGTTGGACAACAGCTGTTTCGGTAATTCAGCGAGTTTGTTATTAATCACAATGTAATCTATCTTTCCAGTGTCATTTTCAAACTTCTCAACAGAACCACCGTTCTCCTGGATAGCTTTTGAAAGAATTCTTGTTTCAGGAACAGAAAAATCAAACAAACAAAACTTCAAATCTTGGAAAAACTTAACTGTATCTTTAGTCACATCAGAAACGCCATTATCATTAGTTGAACCGGATAACAACATCGGTGTCACAGTTCTTGAACCTCTAATTTCATTAAGGATAGCATCGGCTGAATCATCGACATCACCACCATTCTCGTCATCACGTTCTTGCTCCTGTCTGTCATCCCAAAAATCATCAAATTCTTGACTTAATTTAGAAGTCACTATGGCTTTTCTCATCACTGAATTCCACAACCGATCACGTTTGTCCCATCTTGCCACTGTCATTTCAACTTCATCGGTATCTTTATCTGCAGTTTCTAAACCATCTGTGTTTCTGTCCTCTTGATCCAGGCCAAGTTCGGTTCTTCTTTTCTTGTAGTCAGCAAATCCAGTTAAAGCAGGATCATCAAGTTTTTCTTCTTTTTCCCCTTCTTCTACGTGACTGACGTCATCATGCTTTCTTTTACTACTCTTAGATTTCTTAGACAACTCTTTATCTCGAAGTAATCTTTTTCTTTCATCTTCAATATTCTTCCAAGTTTCAACAGCTTCCCAATCACAGGCATCTTGCCTTCTTCCTTTTCCATTTTCCCTAACCAATTCATAGTATCTGGTATTTAGCACAGCACCTCTTGAAATACAATCAAAACACCAATCTGGTGAAACCACTGGAATTCCCCATTCTTTAGCCTTTTCAAATCTTCTTCCTTCTCTTGTTGTTGTTATCAAAATGGTTGTGTTGGATGCTAGTGACTCGGAAACATTACCTCCGTGAAATTGAATCAATGATATCAGCTTTGTGGTTTTAGGGGGCGAAATACGGGATAGAGATATCTTTAAGTTTATGAATATTGGTGATTGTGGGATCTGTGATATGGTCAATTGTTGTGGCGTATTTTTGTTTTGATAGTGATGGTGATGGCGATTTTTGTCGTAAAGTTCCAATATGGTTTCATAATCGACAATTTTCACATCTGGTCTGTTTGATGCCACATACTTATACTTTTGAGATGTGATCCAATCAGTAGTTTCTGCTGGATTAAATACCAGTATTGACACGTCTGAAGTTAGGTCATTGCAGTATTCGAAATCTGGCAAAATTTCCGCCAACGCTTTTTGCAAATTTGAACGTTGTGAAGGCGTAAGTAACGTAGAAGTGATTTTGTTATGGTTAATGTAGTTAGACATTATGCAAAACGAGGAAATAGATTCAAAACGAAAAAAAAAGAAAAAAATACAGAACAAATTGTTGTTACAGTACGTATGTATATACAGTCCTCTATAATTTTCACACTCTCACATCGTACAACTGGTCAAAATCAAATTGCTCGGGCACGTGACCGACAAACGCGTTCCACGCATAGGCAAACTGAAGCACAGCCCAGTTGTACACGATCTTGGGGAAAATCATATATGAATGAACCATGAAACGGAGAGCTCCATAAACAACATCCAACTCCTCTTGGAACGACCCGGTCAATCCTCCAGGTCCAAATATACCTTCTTCTCTCTTAGGAGGGAACTTTATCTCTCCATTGTATGAATTTTCAGATAACTCGGATTGTTTTGGTTTGGCTGGGGAATGTGCTTCTTTTGGTTCATTTTCTCTAGTTTCTTTGGTCTCCTTCTGTTCTTCCTGTGCTGGTGGGAAATTTTCATCTAATTCACTACCAGTTGTTGTGTATATGCTCTCTTCATCATACATCGCCTCATCATACAACTTCTTGAATCTGTTGATGGACTCAACTGTACGAGAAACTCTATCGAAAGTATTAATCAAAGCAATTAGTTCAATCTTGGAAACATCCAATTGAGTTAAATCTTCTTCAAACAACACTTTTAATGCGGTACCATAACCAGTTGTTTGCACTTTACCCCAAAGACGGCATCTATCACAATGAACACAGTCCATTATTGTTGAAACGTTTCTGAACTTCTCTTTAAATTCTTCTTTAACCAACTTAGAATCATCACCTTGGAACATCAAATTTTCATTAAACAGTTCACCTTCAATTTTAGCAAATGGAGAAGCCAACTTCTTCAATTCTTTTTTCAATGACTCTTCCTTGGCAGCAAACTGATCATCTTCACAAAAAGTCAGGTTACCCAGGAATCCCAACTTATCCAATTTCAAAACTGCTTTGGCGACAATGATGTAGTTCAAGTACAAGTTTTCAAAACGGTCAGCATAATCGCCAACTCTAAACATAAACTGTTTCAAATTTGGGCCATACTGTTTGGTAGTCAAATCTAAGAATTCATTAGTCAAATGTGTAGAGATAGAAGAGTGTAAACCAGAAATCAGCTTATAGAAAAAATTCTTCTCGACACATTGATCATGACCCAAGTTGAAACAATTTTCACTGTAAATACTCTTCCAAATTTGAAAAGATTGATCACCACCATAACCAGTAAATCTCTCTGGGTTCTCAACCAAATTGACATAAACAACATCTTGATTGTTTTCATCCAAGTCACAATAATCTTTGCTCTTACCTTTCTTAGATGGACCAACGATACAACTTCCATCAACTGAATCAACATTTGCGATACCATCATCATTTTCGCCAGCAGGGTTAGGTATTGGAATAGGGGATTCTTTAGAAGCACCTTCCAATTTACCCAACGCCTCAGGTTGCCAAATCTCAGGCAACTCAGCCCAATCATCAATAGTATCAACGGCACAACTACGGTGCATGCAGAAACCTTCAGAACCAGACCAAAAAGGACACTCTTTATATAGATTCAATCTGAAAATCTTAAAGAAATTCTCATTGACAAGTTTTTTCAAAGTTGGACGGACAATTTCTGAATTCAAGTTATTGATTGTGGCAAATGTCACACCACAGCTTTCTTCAACTGATGATTGTGTGAATTCTTCCCAATTTTTGAAAGGTGTGTTGTTGAAGTTATGAATTGAAGCATCCGATTGGGGGTTGTTATTCGTTGGTTTTTTTTCTAGTGTAAGTGATTGACCAAGTCCTGGAGCTCCTCCAAGTGGTGGCGGGAACAAACCATTTGCAGGTAGAATTAGCAAGCATAAAAACACCAAAGCTGAAATTATACTGATATGAAGTCTGTTTTTGTTTATCATTCAGCGATTGTTAGTCTTATGGAAGGGAGGTGGAGTTTGTTTTGCTTGTTGATGTATTGATTCTTGAATTTTGATTTGTAATAATCGATGAATGGTTGAAATTTTAAATTGGATGAATTGTTTAAGGTGAGTGAGAGTAAGAGCGATAAAGTGGTATGTGGGGAGGAGGATAACGGCTTGTATGGGCTGTTTATAAAGGAGTGACTTTAATTTTGAAATTGATGACAAATAGGATACAGAAGAGGTAGATGTGCTGTCCTCTACAAATATATACAATACACGAGATGTCTAGAAAAAAGAAAACGAAAACGAAAACTGATTTGATTTGAACAGCAGACAATTCTTTCCCTGCACAGCCTGCACAGCCTGCACAGCCTTTATATCTTGAATATTGAACATTCCAGAATCCAGAAATTAGAATAGGAGGCTTCTGAATTGTAGGCTGTATATTTCTGAGTAGAGTGCTCATGCTGAAGAAATATCGAGTCTGTGAAATGCCACCCAACGCGCCTATTTGGGATTTTTCGTTGTGCCAAAAGAATGACTTTGAAATTGGTCTATCCAGAGAAAAGTTTTGCAAATTTTAGATATTTCTGTGTTTGTTGATCAGAATCACCAGGTTCAGTTAGTAGTCACTACTTTTCTAGACAAATTTGTCGAAATCAAAGTCGAACACCAAAAATGTTTGGAAGTTTCTTCTCACGGCCTCCTCCTCTCAATTTTCAAATTTCAAAGGCCGGGACGGATTTTTTGGTTTGGAAGCACTTCAGGACAGAACATCGAGGCAACAAAGCCTTTGAGCTTAGTAGCGCGAGCTCATCCTCAATATGGGACTCAGAGTTACAGCTAACAAAATGTTTTGTTTGAAAACTTGGCCAATATATGCTTTTTTTCAACATCTTTTCAATTCACTTAATAATAGATATAGGATTTTATAGTAATATAGTACGTTCATGTCTTATCCTTTGAGCTAAGACGTATACCTCAAAAAATAGGACTTACCCTTATAATACACAAGTGGAATGAGTGAGTGAGTGAGTGAGTGAGTGAGTGAGAGTACCTTACTTGCCACCGATCTAGCTAGCGCTCGAAGCAACTGATAATTTTTAAAGTTTTGAAACACGTATAGGGTAAACAAGCACGCCCAATTGCACTGTGAAAGTCACAGGGCGAAAGGATTTGTCAGTCTGGTTCAATTACACCATATATGCTCAATTGAAATTCAATGAAAAAGGGTGAGCGTAGTGAGAGCAGACTCTCCTGCGAAATCATGGCCCCAACTTAACCAGTTTGTTTTTCAATTTTTTATTGGTGATATCTCTAGCTCGTTTTTTTTCAAAAAATTTATAGAGGCTCTCTTGATCTGTTTTTCTTTTAATTTTTTCTGTCGATCGCTTTATCTCAACTTCCATGTTTTCTATAAGATGTCTTACTCTATCATATGTTTACACTAGCTAATTTCATTTCCATTTTTATGTTTTTCTTTACTTGTGGTTTCGTCTTATATTTTTGTTTTGGTATAATTAATCTCATTCATTTAATATATATGCTTCTAAAATGTTCAATTATTTCTAACATATTGAAAAACTATTGTTTTCTATAAACCTCAGTTAAATCAACTCCAATGTACAAACAGCAAATATATCACCCAGTTCTAATTGCGTTTATCATCCATCGCAGAATTGTTTCAGTCACCGGTACCGGAAACATATAAACGGAACAACAAATTAAAAAGACATGACCAACTGATTAAATTAATCAAAATCAATATTCTTCAAACGTACATCAATTCCAAAAATCTCTTGATTCGGCCTTAGTACCTTATATCTAACGCTAATTCATCGTATTCCCTTGAAACTAATGGATATATCACATGCATGCACGTTCAATTTCAGCTGTGATAAGTGCAGTTTGAACCACCATGAATTCAGTGGAACCGGCAGGTCAGCAATTATAACTTAAATTGATCCTATCGAACATCTGTGCACATGGTGTAATTCAACAATTGTTCCAACGGCCCGATCCTATCATTTAGATCTAACCAGCATCAAATTGTCCAACATCAATTTCCTAATATTGTTTAATATTTTACTCACATAATTTGATACTAACGTTGATGGAAGTACCCGAAAATTGAGATGGCCGATGAACTACATAAACCAATACAAAAAGAAGCAACTTCTCATCCTTATCTAGCCAAATATCATTAAATTTAATATCTTTATATCAATTCTTCAAATTTTCGGTCCACCAAAGAGCAGTTCGATTGGCTAGGAAATTAGGGAAGGCACTATAGCTAGGATAAGCTTTACCGATATAAGTTGAGTAATCTTGATTCTTCAAAAAAGCAGCCTGTCTAATACCGTACCTATAAGGTTCATAATCTTTGTTGCCATCACCAAAAGGAACATTGATTGCAGCATCGACCAAATTCTTTCAAAGAGTATCTCGATTCATCATTTGTAAACTCTTTGTGTACTTCAGCCAATGAATTGTAACCCCATCGACATTGATGATAGCCTAAACTCCAATATGTTTGTGATGCTGGTGAACCGATAGAACCAACAAACTGTGAAATTGCCTCTTTGGAAGTTGAGCCACGAGCACCAAGTTAGGCTTGTGTCTTCAATGACAACTTCTTGAATGCTGCTTGACATCCAATAAATTGCATGTGAATCAGATTGGGAACGGACATCATGGTAAACTGAATGAGAACCGTAGATGCCATCTTCAATGTTTCAACAGTCGTTGTTGTAAATGGTTCTTATTGACCCTGGTTCATTTATGGAACTATGATACCATTCGCCTAGTCCTGAGATATTGTGGTTTGCTGTAAGTGTTGCATGTAATTGAGTGAATTAGTTGGAAAAAACTAATGGGTTTCTACGTGTTGAAAACTCACTGGACTCATTTGTTGAAATCAGATTAAACTTTTTGTTCTGCTTTGGTCGCTGCTGTTGCTGTTGCTGAGCCTTTGAGTTGTCATTGTGATATTAGAATCAGCAATGGAGTAGTTTGAAGAACCCTGTTTAAAGGATTCCATGTTCCATGCTGATTTGTTGATTTGTTTGAATTTTGAAAACTGAAATTTTCGATTGAATGATCATTATAAGATTTTGTTGCACAGCCTGAATAACTACTGCCTAAAATTTAGACGCGTCGATTTGCGTTGATATTAATGGGAAACCGGATAACATCACCTTCTTCTCCGTGTGTCGAGGCCTAAAAGGGTAATTTTGAAGAGATCCATGTGAGTTAGAATTTTCACAAATCTACTGATTTGAGCCCCCTATAAAGACAATCTGATACCTCCTTCTAAGGTATATTACTAATTGTGATTGTGAATATGGAGACAGGTTCATATTCAAAAACAAAAAACAGTCAAATCAAAAATGCAAAAAATTACAAGATTAGAAGTTGAACCTGAACAGAATGATTCACCATCACTGGATTCACAATCGATTAACAGTGTCTCATCAAACGAAAACAACAGATATCAGTCACCTACTGAGTTGAAACATGATGGTAATGCAAAGAATTCAAGTTCTTGTCCTCTTGAACAAGCAACTCCTGTGGAACCAACGTTATCAAAAGTGTCAACTCTTCGTTTCGATAAGACTAGGATTGTGCCAAGATCCAAACGAAGAGGAATTCTCGCCAACTTATCAATCATCCCCGAATACGATAACCCGAGAGACTTACCTCCGAGAATCAAGTATGCCTTGGTGTTTGTGGTGGCATTCTGTGCCATGTTGGGACCAATGGGTACTTCAATATTGTTGCCTGCCGTTGATGATGTCGTTGACAACTTGGGTACTACAGTGGACATCGTCAATATTTCAATTGGTATTTATTTGTTAACTTTGGGTGTGATACCTATTTGGTGGTCAAATTTCAGTGAAAGGCATGGAAGAAGATCCATTTATGTCATCAGTTTCACACTGTATGTCGGGTTCACCATTGGTTGTGCTTTATCTAACAGCATTGGAATGTTGATTGGTTTTAGAGTGTTGTCTGGTGGTTGTGCCGCTAGTGTTCAGTCTATTGGTGCCGGTACCATTTCAGACTTGTATGAGATTACTGAGAGAGGTACTTCAATGGGTGTTTTTTACCTGGGTGTGTTAGGTGGCCCATTATTGGCACCTATCATTGGTGGTGCCATTACACAGAACAAGAGTCTCGGATGGCGTGCCACCCAATGGTTTTTGGTTATTTTGAGTGGTTGCTCATTATTACTGATTCTTTTCTTCTTGCCTGAAACATTAAGAAAACAAGATTCTAAAGAGGCTATTCGTCAAATTTTGAGAGAAAGACTTAGAAAACCGAGTGATGTTGAATCCCAAAGAAGTGGAAAATCAGATGAGGCTAAAGATATCAGAGAGACAAGCCATCCCATTCAATCAGTATCTGACGATCACAATCAAGATCAAGAGGATAAACAGATCACTCGTATTATGAGTCATATGTCTCATCGACCATCCATTAACACGCAAAGAAATGAAGAGGAGGAAGACAGACATATTGATTCAGTTGTTCCACTTGGAAGAACAACCTCCAGAAAATCCATCAAACAGAAAGAAAATGAAATCAAGAGACTTAGATCTCAGGTTGAAACTGCAGAAGAAATAATGAATTCTTCATGGTGGTCAAAACTCAAATACTACATTTACATTTACTTGTTTTCCCCTTTAAAGTCATTGGTGTTTTTCAAATATCCACCTGTCACGATCTCTATTGCCTATTCAGCACCTTGTTTTGCTGTCTTATATATCTTGAATATGACACTATCATACTGCTATGCAAGAGCACCATATAATTTCAATGCCCTTTTAGTTGGTTTGGTTTATATTCCGAACTCTGTCACTTATCTTATCGCTTCTGTGTTCGGGGGTAGATTCAATGACCATCTTCTTAAAAAGAAAAAAGAAAAATATGGTATTATTGCACCAGAGGCGAGATTCGGAATCAATGTTTATGTTGCAGCCATTCTCTTACCAGGAAGTTTGTTTATCATTGGATGGTGTTTGGATTATGGTGAACATTGGGTCACTCCTTTGATTGGTACGGCACTGTTTGGTTTTGCTCAGATGATTGTCATTGGTGTCACCATTACTTATCTTGCCGATTCTTTACCTGGAAGAGGTGCCACTGGAATTGCATTGAGTAATTTTGTGAGGCAGATTATGGCTTCTGGTTGCTCTTTCGCTGCTGTTCCGTTGATTAAGGCGATGGGTGTTGGGCCATTGTTGTCTATGTGTGCTGGCATCTGTATTGTGTTGGCATTGCTAATTTACGTTCTGAAAATGAAGGGTGATCACTGGAGAGAAACTTATGATTTAGAACATTTGTATGATATCGTGGATAGTTAGTCTGAAGGAACGTACTAAACTTCGTGTTTAGCTAGGTATGTGGTGTATTTGTGTCCTATTTATTATCTACCTGCTTGATTCGATTCAATTTTATTCTGTTTTTAAAAAATAGAAAGCAGTAATTTCTAAAATCCGGAAAGAGCGGTGGACTGATGACTCCATGCAAATATGCATATTGTGAAATTTGAAAGCTAAAATTTATAAAAAGATCATTCCAACAGAATCGTCTTCCGATTCCCGAAAACCTTTCTATCCCTGCTATTTTTCCTGTCATGTTGGAGATGAATTAATACACCATATGTCTCTTCCATCAATTTTGGCATCTTTGACCATACTAGATTCTTCTATTATCGTTTCATTAACTGGCACAGATTCAGAGAAGGTCAGCCAACTTCAACTAATCTTCGTTAATCCAAATTCGAAACCTTCTTTATTTTTTGAAAAGCAGAGGCACGACATTTCTTTCGGATATGCACACATAAATCTGAATATGCTCTTAAAGCATATATCTTGTCACGTTATTAAGACAACTAGTCATATATTTTTTTCAAGGGAAACTAATAATAAAATCATAGCTTGCAATCTTTGAGCGTTCCACTCCTGAAACTCGGTCATCTTGTCCACTTTGACTCAATTTTGGGATATGTTATGAATTGAAATACAATGATAGTATCACCAAAACCTGACAGGATCATTCAATTTGGTTATGTTGTTCTTCTTGCGACAGCTTTGAATATTTGTGAAAACGTGTGTGATTTCATTAGTTTGATCTTGTGGGCCGTGGCTTGTTGTATCTTTCTTCACAATTCAATTCAATTCAATTCAATTCAATTCAATTATAGCTGGAGTGATATAACTTAATGTGGTGATTGAGTTGTCCTATCTGATTAGTGGCCGTCTTAAGTCTTTTGGAACCTAGCAAAGTCTAACGGTTATTTGTTGAATCACAAACGCGGCTCTCTCTTTACACAGATGTTCAAACTTCAAAACTCAGCGAACTGCGAAGTTCGAACTTCTGCCAACTGGTCAGTGGTCTGTGGTGAGTCGTGACTGAACAGCGAGCGAGCTGGTAGAATCTATCCAAAGAGTTTTGGCCATTTGGATGATCACTGGCGTTGAAACTCGGTGAAGTCTTCGGTGTAACACAAGTTTGCAACACATCACCAACAGTCAACAGCCATCAGCATAATCATTTCAAGATCAGGACAAGCGATGTTCAAAGTTTTTAAAACAACAGGAATAGAGGGCAACTACTCAATATCATCCAACCCTCTGTTTGTCTCAAACGGTTGCTGGACCATCTATCCCGCCAAGCATAAGACGACCAAGAAGAAATGTTCAGTATGGCAATTCAACAAAAAAGATTGGGAAACAAGACTCATGAACAACGGCTTGATGAATAGAGCCAACAAACAAATGGTCCAATCCGACATCTATGAAGCTGTCAAGAATTACATCTCCAACTTGGCCAAGTTTAAGCATCCTAATTTTCTTACTGTCATTGAACCATTGGAAGACCACAAGTCCAGAATCTTATTTGTCACTGAATACGTTGTCAATGATTTGCAGACATTGAACAAGTTCCAGTTAGATGAAATCATTATCACCAAAGGTTTATTGCAGATTGCCAATGCTTTGAAGTTTTTACACCAGAGTGTTCATACTGTGAACTTGAACATCAACCCATCCTCCATTTTCATCACTGAAAATTTCGATTGGAAAATGTCTGGCCTACAATTTATTGAAAGCTTAGAACATGGAATAGCTGAAAGATATATTGATCCTTTGGATTCTAGATTACCAGCATTTTTGAGCATTAATTTTCAGTTCAGTTCTCCAAATTTGTTATTGAAGCATAACGTCGACTATGTCAATGATTTGTTCTCATTGGGTTGTTTGATTTACTATTTATTTAATGATGGTGGTCATTTGATTGCCTGCTCAAATTCAAGTTTGTTGGAGTATGAAAGATCGTTTAATAGGTTGACTCACATTTTGACTTCTGCTAATGTTCAATCTCATGCCTCCTTTGAACGCATACCAAAGAACTACATTAATATTTTCCTTTCTTTGCTGACCGACACTCAGGAATCTAAAAATGATGTTTTGCAATTGAGAAATGTTATTACTATAGACACTCTAATTGAATCCAGCATATTTAATAATGAATTGATCAAGATACTTAATGTCATAGATGAATTTCCAACTTTACCCTCTCCTGAAAAAATACAATTTGTATCAAGCTTAAGAAATGAAATCGGCAATTTTCCAAAAGTGTTATTGATCAATAAATTCATTCCAATCTTAACAGGAACAGTTATTCCATTCATTACCACCAACAAAAATAACAGAAAACAATTACAAACCGACGATCAGCAACTTATTGTACTTGCTTGTGAAAATTTATTGCTGCTAGGAAGAGGTATGTCTCAATTAACATATACAGAGAAGATATTCGGTACATTGGAGAAGGTATTGAGTGAGTTGGATATTGAAAACTACAAGAGTCTTTTGATTTCACATGCAACGGATGTCAGAAAAGGGCTGGGTGCCAATGAACAAGAATCATCATCCAAGTCTTTCCATCAATTTCAGAAATTTCTTTTGTTGTTATTCGATAAATCGATTGGTGGAACTGGTGATACAACGACTGTTCAACTTCAAGAGGTTTTGCTCGCAAATTTGAAAATTTTCTTAGATTTCCAGGTGTACACAACGATTACAAGTAAGATTTTCCCAAGTATTTGTACTGTTTTCAGTACCACTACCTCTTTGAAAGTGAAAAATTTGACCATTCAATCGTTTATTTTGATGATCAATGGAATGAATGACAAGAACTTGGATAATTATATTCTTGTTGAAAAATTGTTACCATTGCTTCAAAATACATCACCTTCCAACTTCAAGAACTCCAAACTTTTGTTGAATACAATTAAGTTGTATGAATGTCTGTTCAGAAAATTAAGCAAAGGTGCATCGACGATCTCTGTTAATAAACAAGAAGTTGATACAAGTGATTTGATTATTGAATCAATTTTTTTTCAACTTTGGAAAATGAGCAGGTACATTTCACGTAAATCAGATCTTGATTCTGTGTTTACAACACTCACTGAAATTGAACAATATTTGAAGAAAGAAATAACTAAGCATACTCAACAGGCGGAAAGAGAAAACGTTAACAGTAGGCCATCTCCAAGAGTTGAGCAATCAACAAACATTTCAGCTATGGCTAAAACTTACACATCGGTTCCCTCCATTAGCAGCAATAGCAACAATAACAATAGTGATAGTGAGACCAAAGGTTGGGAAGATGACGACTTTGGAGAGTTTGCTGATTTTGAAACCTCTAATCCTGGGACAACCCAGAAACAGCAGAATCAGTATCAACAACAGCAACGTCGTTCCTCTCATTCACCTGTATCACAACGCATGCAATTAAAAAAACAAATTGCCAAACAGAAACTTTCATTTGGAGCAACGAGCATATCAAGCAATAATGTTAGTCATAATATAACCAACCAATTATCAATGAACTCACAATTACAACAGCAACGTTCAGGTTCAGACTCGCCAAACAACACATATTCTGTCATGCAACCAATGAACGCACATAGTGTGTCTGGTTCTCTTTCTCCTGGTTCTCTTTCTCCTGGTCCTGGTGTATCCAACAACTCCAACAATGCCAATAACAGGGGAATTGATTGGAGTAAAGCTAATACGACAACCAAACCATCCTGGGAAACAGGTGCCAACACCAGCACTGCAAATAACGGTGGTGTGTCAACTTGGGAAGTAATGATTCCAACTAACACTTCATCCACCATGACATTCAAAAATAATAGTAGTAGCAGTGGCACAGGAAGTTATGGTTTATTTGAGCCTATTAAACCAACAAGAAAATTGAATTCTTCAGCAAATAATGGTGGCACAAGCTATAACGATCATGGTGTTATGGGTGCTACCAAAAAAACTAGTTCAACAAGTACTGGAAGTTCGTCAAAATTGGGTACTCCTGATTTTTTTGATAGTTTGATATAAACAAGTTACAGAATTTCTTGTTCATTTGCTCTTTTTTATTTTCTTTTCTTTTCCGAATTCAATTCTCTGGTTTGTACACAAGTATGAATAATTAATGGATGTGATATTTTTTAGAAATTAAATTGCTATACGGTATGGTATAACGTACGCTCACTCATTTTCACGGAATTTCTGTTGAGCATATGGTGTAATTGAACCAAACTGACAAATCCTATCGCCCTGTAACTTTCACAGTGAAATTTTATGTGATTTTTGACCCCAGACGTGTCATAAAACTCATTATCAGTTGGTTCGAACGTTAGATTGGTGGGAAATAAGGTACTGGAACGAAGATTAGCACTGTGTTCAATGTTGTGAACGAGCCTCATGGCTTATCAGTACCTTTTAAACGTGCTCATAGTCACGTGCGCACGTTTGAAAGCAAGAGGAGGCTGATGCTGCGCATGAATGATCTCGGTAATACCCAGGACCATATTTGATATCTGGTTTTTTTAACACGAGTTAACCAACTCAACTATATAGAATCACAACACAAAACACAGCAATACCAAGGTCTCTTAAACAATGACAAATAAAAACCAACAGCTGTATTTCAAAACAAAAACAATTTCATGGAAGGACTCCAATGGCGAATTCCACATGAACCGAATTCTATTACAAAACAACAATGGTCCGTGTTTTATCATCTCTTTCACAAATACACTGATCATATCAACGGAATTGCAAGACTCATCGCCCCTTATACAAACCGGCGATTCCATCTATACTGGTTTGAAACAGTTGTTGGTTAAACCTACGGTTTCTCTAGACTCCTTACTCAATGAGCTTTCCAGTTTGATGTTGTCCAAGAACGAAATCAATTTAACTAAAGAAGGACGAACTCAAGCAACTGATATATCTGAGATATTGAATGTTTTGCCACACTTAACAGCTGGTTTGAACGTCAGTTTATCCATAGACAATTGCACGGTTAATTCGTTTGGTGTGTTGACTGATGCCATCAATCAATTGTTGCACTTGTTTGATATTCACATGATTCATGGACTGATTGATGATGAAATAGTTGATGATTGCAAGCTGAATACCTTTGATGAGTGCCAAGATTTCATGATTTTTGTCATTGATAAGTATGGTGATAAGAAGATTAACCAATTTGAACGACAGCTGCTGAAACAGCAAACAAATGGTGAAGAAAAAGAAGAAAATGAGGCATTGAAAGATCCAGAACTAACCAACTTCATAAAGGTGAGAGACTTTTTGAACCTCAATAAAACACAACTATCAGCTAAAGGTCTAAGTATAATAAGCCTGGATGACACATTACTGAAACCGAATTCCACATGTTTATTTTTCAGAAACGATCATTTCAACACAATGTTTAAAAACAACAGGAATGAGTTATTTGTGTTAGTCAGTGATATTGGATATGCTTCCGAACAAGAGGTTATTTGGGAACAGTTGCTAGGTTTAAATAATAGTGGAATTTTACTAAATGGCTCCTTTGATACGCCAGATTTAACTGGGAAATTACACAAGTTGAGTGTGGCCAACAAGGAAAAAATTTCAAAGCAACAACAAATTCAAAATCCCCGTCATTCCTTAGCAGCTGGAGCAGATGCTGAAATCAGGATAAGTGGAAATGGTATGTCAAACAGCTCTGGTAACGTAATAGATTATGGAGATTATACATTGGATGACATCGATGCTGACGCTGATCCATTCGATGAAAGTGGAGGTTCTGGAGATGCAGATGCAATGTTAGCTAAACAATTGCAAGAAGAGGAAGATGAAAACTATTCAAGAGCTTTACAAAAACAGTTGAATAATGAGAGAAGAAATAAAACTGCAAGAAGAGCAAGAGAAAGACAACTAAACCAATCTCCTGGTGGTTCTGGTCCTAGGTCTCATCCTAGCGATAAAAGACTGAAGAATAAAGATTCTAGCTGTGTTTTAATGTGATACATTGGAAACATTGACATTTCTTATGGTACTGGTGCTTGGGCTGTTTCATTTTATTTCATTTTATTTTTCTTTTTGGTTTTCAATGGTTATGATTT
The DNA here is from genome assembly GCA_030579935.1 of Ambrosiozyma cicatricosa. Lineage (NCBI taxonomy): Eukaryota > Fungi > Ascomycota > Pichiomycetes > Pichiales > Pichiaceae > Ambrosiozyma > Ambrosiozyma cicatricosa. Next base: position 136 of record JAKTRY010000299.1, on the reverse strand, counting down.
TTACTTTTTTTTGTTCGGTATAGATACGTTATATTGATTTCAAGAGCTTTCAATTAATGTTGTTAATATATGATGTAATCTGAGCTGACTCGAGTTCGATTCCTGTGGGTTGAATAATTTCTCGTTTTAATTTTAT
>JAKTRY010000298.1:0-29411 GCA_030579935.1 Ambrosiozyma cicatricosa | reverse complement strand
TTGTTGTGTGTGGGAAGATTTTCTTTTTGATATTTTTGATATGTGTGTTAAGATGCTGTTTTGGGCATGGGTCATGTTGGTCTAAATAGTACAACTGAGAGTAATTTGAAAATGTATATATAAAAGAATTATAAAAAATGAGCCCAGTGCTTCGAGGGCTTCGAGTACTCAAAGAGGTCAAAATTTTGAAAATGTACTGTAAAATTGGCCAGCAGGGTAACAAATTTTTACATTTTTTTACCTAATTTAATTAAACATTTTTACAAATTTGCATCAAAATTAATAAAATTAAAATTATATATATATGCGCTAAATCAAAATAAATTTTGAGGTTTCTCAGAATGTCAAGCATGTTTGTTCCTGTACTATAGACAAAAATATGGGTTTTATAGCTAGAATTAATATTAATATGTATAGATATATCAGCTAGGTATTATACATTTTGACATATATTTACAAGTTAATCTTACAATCTTTTTAAATTCTATGTGTTAAAATAACTATTTAATTGGTTTAGCTTCATTTACAGCTTAGTTATATTACATCCACCTGAAATTTGTCTAACCCTTTTTGTTTTAGTTCTACTGAACTCGTTTTATTAACTTCCCAATTGCTCTTTGACTATATTGCAATTGGTTGATTTTCTTTATACTTGTTTTTGTTTTTCTTGTTATTCCGTTAACTTAAATAGTGGACTCATTCCTCCTATTTTCAATCTTTTTATCTCATTTATATTTGATTAATATTAATCATCAGTTTTGACTTCAATTGTCACAAACAATTACTCTACACTTATCAAAAGCCTCATCTAAGCAACCACTCACACATAAGGTAATTGCTACTGTCGAAATACTTCTTACGATACTATGCAATGCTTTAATACACAATTTTTTACATGAATTAATTATAACTTTCATTTCCTATATTTTAGAAGAAATTCAAGCTTTTCTTTAGATTTATTGATACCGAAAACGCCTCGCTGGTGTTGTAATTTTACTGAACGATCCGGTCTTGCAGAGACAGCGAATTTGATCGTTTTTATACTCCCGATCTGTCATGAGACTGTATCTACAATTGTACCTAGATACTATATTTTTCTAATATTAGGTTTATTTTTTTTTGTAGAGTTAATTGATTGTTAAACGTATATGGGAAAAAAGACTTACTTTCAAATATATATAAGATCGGCCCAAAAATCTGTCATATTGGTAGGCGTGTCAGTTGTCAATAATGTGATCAATATCGATGTTTATTTATATCCTAGAAGTTCACTACAAAATATCAATTTTTATGACGTGACCACGCTACCATTAGATTGTTTGCCACTTAATTAGTACTATAGACAATACTGTTAATTAACACAATACTTATACTGCTGTACCAATCAAACAATATTTTATTCTATAGTCATGTCCGTTAAGTTATACCCCTGTGCACATTCCCAAAATGCTCAAAAGATCCACTTTTTGCTGAACCTTTTGAAAGTTGCATTTACATCAATCAAGAAATTGATTTGGCAAAGAGAGAACAGAAACAATCATGATTCTTGGAAATCAATCCAAATGGTAAAGTTCCAGTTTTGGAAGATGTTGATGTCAATTGAAAGAAACAAACAGTTTTTGGATCTGTTACTATTTTAAACTATATTGTCAACAAGTTTGACGCCAAGCATCAATTCAGTTATTCATTGGATGATCCAAGCTTTACTATCAGGAGTCAGAATGAACTTTATTTACACTTACTGAACTGGAAGGTGTTATAGATCTAATCAATATGTCTAACTGTTCTTGGTTCCTCAAAAGAATAAAAAGGTTTTGGAAGATGCTGCCGTCAAGATTGATCGTGCTTTATCAATTATTGAAGATCAATTGAAAAGAATTACTGTGACTGGCTTTTTGGTTGGTGATCATATTCCAATTGCTGATATTGATGGTTACCCTTGGGTCACACTTGTAGTTTTGCCATCTCATTCTGAAAAGCTCCCAGCTCTGAAGAATTGGATTGAAAAAATTGGTGTTTACAAGTCAACTTAGATATTTTGATTTAACAAGATTCAAGATATTGAACAATGTCATGTTCTAAACTAACAGAGTAATTGATAATCGCCCACTTCGCATTATATATAAGATCGAGATTGGATCTGTAGTACCTGTTGAATTTTGAATTATCAAACATGCACATATGTACGTCATGGTGAGGTTTCAACTTTCCAGTGGTATCCAATTATTAATCTAGCTGGTGGGCCTGTTAAATTGATTAACAGTTTACTTTCTTTTCAAGTATCTGGGATCTGAGTACAAAATCGGCCGAATCTATTATCAATGAAAACCATGCCTCAAAAGCTTTTAAAAGCAAAATTTATCCGATCCATGGCCGAATCGGCCGAAACTAGCCCTGCATCGTCTGAGAAATTCCCAAAATTTTGAATATGGGGCTCCTGGGCAAGTTGGGCAAGTCGCAGATCGAACACAAACATTTCAGAAACTAAACGATCAATCATGATGACAGACTGTGTACCTACCTGGATTTGGAAAAATAACTCCCTAAATTCAATTCAAGCAAGATATCCAAAAATGTGGCAAATCACCGAGAAGCAAGTCACTACTTTACGTTGCCTTAAATTGAACACCATTTCCACGATTAGCATCTCCAAAACTTAAACAAACACTGACGAAAAAAAGAATGAACAATTATTACCTACTTCAACTAATTTAAACCAAAGATGATACAAACATCCACAATTTCATCGTTGTCATCACAAGAAGGAGCAGACGAGGTATTCCGTCAAAGAAGATGGCTGTCATTCATGTTCTCCAAAGAAGTGCCTCCTGTCCCACTTGATGATGAAAGAATCGTTTACCCTCTTGAAAGATCCAATTTTCTGTCAAGAATTCTATTTTGGTGGATTACCCCATTGATGATTGTTGGTTATAAGAGAACCATCACTAGTGATGATTTGTTCAAGTTGGATGACAATATGGAAATTGGAAACATCTATCAAACGTTTTCAAAGAATTTACAAAAGAGAGTCTCACATTATCAGAAAAAACATATCTTGAAGAAATGTTCAAAAAGAGGTGAAACTTTAGATACCACAACTGTTGATAGAGCTAATGATTTGGAGGACTTTATTTTGCCGAAAGGTGCCTTATTCATGGCTTTATGTTGCTCATTCTGGTTCCAGTATGCTAAAAGTATCATACAGGTGTGTGTTCAAGGTGTCGCTACTGCACTTCAGCCACTTATTTTGAAGAAGTTGACCGAGTTCGTCGAAAAGAAGTCATTGGGTTTGAATCCGGCAATTGGTAAAGGAATTGGTTACTCTTTGGGAAATGCAGCTTTTCTTATTTTCACTGGTGTAGTTATCAACCATGCTTTCTATAATGCAATGAGTGTCGGAGCTAAGGCAAAGAGTATTCTAGTCAAATCTGTGCTCACAAAAAGTTTTGTTCTAAATGATTTTGGTCGTCATAAATATCCTGAAGGTAAGATCAATGCTTTAATTACTACAGACTTGAACAGAATTGATTTTGCTTCTATCTCGATTCCTATTCTTGCTGGTGCGCCTTTCTCTCTTGCGATTACTGTTGGTTTCTTGGTTCATAATCTTGGTGTTTATGCTCTCGTTGGTATTGGCTTATTTTTTGTTTGTTTCTTGATTTTGGGTTCAATGATACCTGCAATGAAAAGTTTTAGAAAAGAAGCTCAAGAGTTCACCGATAAAAGAGTAACATTGGTTAGGGAAATTTTAAAAAACTTCAAGATGATTAAGTACTATTCGTGGGAGGTACCATACTTAGCACAAATGTCAACTTACAGAAACAAAGAGAGTAAAGCCATTCTCAAGCTTCAAATTATCAGAAATATCCTTTTCTCTGTTGCTTTTGCTCTTCCTATTCTCACTTCCATGGCTGCATTTTGCGTTCTTTTTGCTGTTAACAAAGGAAAAGTCAGTGCTGGCTCTATCTTTTCATCCTTATCTTGGTTTGCAGCATTGGCCAACCTTTTCATGATGGTCCCTATGGCTGCTGGAATGATGACCGATGCATCAGTTGCTCTTGGCCGTGCTGCTGAGTTTTTTTCTCAAGGTGAAATTAATCCAAATGACGATTACCAAGTGTTAGATTTACCAAACAATGCTGTTATCAAACTTGAAAATGCATCTTTTGAATGGCGTGAATTCGATTTGGAAGATGATAAGGATGACAATAAAAAGAAAAACAACTGTTCTTTTTTCAAGATGTTTCAAAAGAAATCTGTTGTTAAGGCTGATGGTACCACTGGTGATGAAAATCGTACTAATAAAGAAGGGAAAGTGCTTGAATCTACCGATATGGAAGTCAGTGACTCTTCGGAAAAATTTCTTGGTTTACACAGCATCAATTTGGAGATCAAGCAAGGAGAGTTTGTCGTGATCACAGGTTCCATTGGTTCTGGTAAATCATCTTTACTTGCTGCTATATCAGGAACAATGACTAAGCTTGAAGGTGATGTTTCAGTGAAAGGTTCATTGTTATCTTGTGGATATCCTTGGATTCAGAATGCCTCAGTCAGAGAAAACATCACCTTTGGCTTGCCTTATGATGAAGACAAGTATGATAAAGTTATTTCATGTTGCTGTTTGAATGATGACTTTAAGCAGTTGCCTGGAGGTGATATGACCCAAGTTGGTGAACGTGGTATTACTTTGTCTGGTGGTCAAAAGGCTAGAATCAACTTGGCCAGAGCTGTCTATGCTGGTAAAGATATTATTTTGATGGACGATGTTTTGAGTGCCGTTGATGCCAAGGTTGGTAAACATATCATTGATAGTTGTATCATGGGTTACTTGAAAGAGAAAACTAGAGTGTTGGCCACTCATCAACTACATTTGATTGGTTCCGCTGATAAAGTCATTTTTTTGAATGGGGATGGAACTATCGATGCTGGTAATTTTGAAGACTTGAAATCAAGAAATGCTGGGTTCAATAAATTGATTCAACATGCTAGTGAATTGAGTAAGGAGACAAATTCCAAAACTGGAGAAATATCAAAGAAAGAAGATGCTTTGGTTGATGTTAAGACTACCACTTTAACAGCCAACAAGGATTTTAAGATTACTGAAGAAGAAGAAAGAGCAGTCAATGTTATTGGTATGGATGTTATTGTTTCATTCATCAAATATGCCTCTGGCTTTTTCAAGTTTACATTTTTCCCATTATTGATTCTCTCTGTTGCGGTCTTTGTGTTTTTCACTATCTTTGCCAACACTTGGTTGTCTTTTTGGGTTTCATACAAATTCAATGACAGATCCGACAACTTTTATCGTTCACTTTACATTGTTTTCAGTTTTATTGCTGTGATCACAACATTGATTTCCCTTTGCTTAATTGTTTACGGTACCATCACTTCTTCCAAAAAATTGAATCTCAGGGCTGCTCAAAGATTCATGTATGTTCCAATGTCTTACATAGATGTCACACCACTTGGAAGAATTTTAAACAGATTCAGTAAAGATACAGATGTGCTAGACAATGAGATCGCACTAGAACTTCAACAATTCATCACTTTTGCTGGTATGACTCTCGGAACTCTCGTTTTATGTTGTGTTTACTTGCCCTGGTTTACGATTGCTGTTCCATTGATACTTTCTGTGCTTATTGTTCTTACTGAGTATTTCCAAGCAACATCCAGAGAAGTCAAGAGACTCGAAGCTGTCCAAAGATCCTCTGTGTTTTCCCAATTCAATGAATCATTGGGTGGAATGAACACAATCAAACTATACAAAGCTGAAGCTAGATTCTTAAAGGACTGTGACAATATGATTAACAGAATGAATGAGGCTAACTTTATGACATTTGCTCTTCAAAGATACTTTGCCATTAATATGTCTATTTTGGTGGGTTTTCTAGGTTTGATAATTTCTCTATTATGTTGCTTTAGAATATTCAACATCAATGCTGCATCAACCGGTTTGCTTCTATCTTATGTGTTACAGGTTACTGGTTATTTGATCCAAGGTTTTCGTGCATATGTGTTGGTTGAAAATGAGTTGAATTCAGTTGAAAGATTGAAGTATTACGCAGATGAATTGCCTCAAGAACCTGGGTTCACTACTGTCGGTCCATCCCTTGATCCTAATTGGCCAGCTGATGGAGCAATCAAATTTGAGAATCTAAACTTGAGATACAGAGAAGGTTTGCCTTATGCTTTAAAGAATTTCTCCATCGATGTGAAGGCTCGTGAGAATATTGGTGTCTGTGGTAGAACCGGTGCCGGTAAATCAACCTTGATGTCTTGTTTGTATCGTTTGGCTGAACCTGAAGGATTGATCACAATTGATGGAGTTGATATTAACAAGATTAATTTGACTGATTTACGAACCAAGTTATCAATCATTCCTCAAGATCCAGTATTGTTTAGTGGCACGATCAAAGAAAACCTTGATCCATTTGACCAAAGTTCAGAAGACGAGTTGTGGGATGCTTTAAGAAGAGCTCATTTGATTGAAGAATCTGTTCTGCAAAAAGCCAAAAAACAAACCATCAGAGATGAGTCAATGCACAAGTTTCATTTGTTACAGATTGTTGAAGAAGACGGTGAGAACTTTTCATTGGGTGAGAGACAATTGCTGGCTTTGGCTAGAGCTTTGATCAAGAAGACAAAGATCTTGATTTTAGATGAGGCTACGTCAAGTGTTGATTACGAGATTGATTCCAAGGTCCAAAAGACCATTGTTGAAGAGTTTTCAAACTGTACCATTTTATGCATTGCCCATAGATTAAAAACAATTCTCAAATATGATCGTATTTTGGTGTTGGAGAAGGGTGAGACTGCTGAATTTGATACACCATGGAAGTTGTTCCAGAATGATGCCGGCCTATTCAAATCGATGTGTGACCAGTCTAACATCACCGCAGACGATTTCCAATTGTAATTGACTCCACTATTATTTCAACTTTTTTGTGGTACTGCATAAATACTACAGTGTATCACACACTTTCTGTATATATCTATTTTTTTCTTCATTTTCATGTCTCAACGACGACTTCAATTTCAATTATTAATTTTTCTTATACAGCTTTCTATCTTGCATGAGTGTGTGCAGTTTTTCAATTTTGTCAATTTCGATGAAATTTTCATGTTATGTTTTTAATTAAATTTTGAGCAATTCTTAACTGTTAAATACCGATCTAAGTTAATATACTTGTACAACTGAAAACTGAACGGTATTGGACTCATACACGTACTGTGCAGATAACGCGGTGCGAAGGTTACGAAAGGGGCTGTTCTTTGAGGATGCAATTTGCAAAAAAGTTGGATATACGAACGCGTCAATTAAAAGTGAATTGGTGTGAAGGTGGTGCCAACAACACAGTTTACTACCCTACACACACAAGCACGATATCCACACAATCACCAAACCCATCATCAATGCCAGAAAATTCAGATTTGTTTGTTGATGCTGCTACAGCGGAACCGTTGAAATTTCTTCTTTCTTCTCCTCTTGATGAAGATGAGAATTTGAAAGAATCCATCACTTCAAATGGTGGTTCTGTTGTTCAACAACCAGATGGAGAAACTATCATTTTAGCCCAACTTAACTCCATACCAGATGAATACAAAAAGACGCACAATATATACAATTACATATTGATTGAAAAGTCAATTACAAAGGGATTCCAAGTTCGACTTGATAAACACTTGCTTTCAAACCCTTCCATAGTGTTAGGCCCTTCTTCAGGTGGTTCGACATCAACATCAGGATCACATACCTATTTTACTTCTGCAGAGGACGCAAGACTGATTGAGGAGGTCAGAAAAAGGCCATGGCTTTCTTATAAAGGACGTCCTATTTATGAAGAGATTGCTAAGCTGGAGTATTTCAAAGGAAGAACAGTTGATTCACTTAGAGAAAGAATTCGAAGATTACAGGTTGACATCAAGTATGTTTACGTTGCAAATAGTTCTTATATGTTGAAAAAGGGGAAAGACGGTAAGTATCTTAGAAATTATAATTTTGACAAAAAGAAAGTTCAGGCTTTTACTGCGTTGGAAGATTTTCAATTGGCTAAGGATGTTTACAATGCTGCAGACACATTCGACGTTGATGACTATTATTATGAGGCCATTATTCTCCCACCTCATTTCTTTCAAAGATATGCTTCTGTACATGGTGATATCAGAACCCCTGAATCATATAGACAACGTTTCAAGAACTATCTTCTTACCTTTGGTGTGACTGTTTATTTGAAATACTACATCACTGTCCTCAAAGATGGAGAAGAACCACTACCTTCCAATAGCGCTAATAGTAACTGGTTGAAGGCCAGAAAGGCTGCCAAAGGTTTGAAGAAGGCACTTAAATTTCCAGGATTGAATATGGATGACGACAAGATCCTTGAAGAGCTGAATACTGTGGAGGTGGGCGAAGAAGCTTCTTCAAATAACAAGGCAAAGAAAGGAACCAAAAGACAAAAAACCAAAAGTACAACAGCACCGCAAAAGAGACCAAAATTGAGTACTGAAACTCATGAAGACTCAGAAAATGAACCTGATTCAGCTCCAGCTTCTCCTACTCCAAAGGCAAGAGGAAAGAAAAAAGTTTCCGCTGCATCCCCTATAAAATCACCTGGAAAAGTTCCACTTAGATCATCAAACAGAATAGGGGAGCAAAATAGCAGCCAGCTCGTGGAACTAGAATCGGATATGGAAGATGAAGAAATGAGTGATGGTGAAAGTGTCGACGAGCCCAACACACATGAGAACAGTATTATTGATGGTGTCAATGTTGCAGTTCCAACAACAGAAATGGTTGATTGGAACCTCAAGCCAATAAAGTCCATGAGACCACCAATAAATTTTGAGAAGGCACCAGAAGAAAAAGAATTTTTACAGAAAGCCAAGGCAATTACAGAGGAAATGCAGAATGCTGTTCTTAAAAATGCTGCTACAAAAAATTCCAGTACCAAACAAGCCATTTTTAAGAAAGCTAGAAGAATCGGTATCAACCCATACTATTTATCATTTTTATTTGACAGGAGCTCTGGATCTTACTTGATAGAATCACTTAAAGTGTGTTACAGAAGTCAATGTAAGAGCATCTTGACGATCAGACCAGGTGTTTGGTCCACCAAAGCTATTGAACTCTTATTGAAAAATGATAAGTTAATTGATAAGGCGTTACGTGAATATCATGGTGACAATAGCTTCAACTTAATGCAAGCAAAACTTCGCAAGGGTAACGCGTCGTTCAAGGCTTTATCCACAAAATAATTCGTTCCACTTTCGTTTCTAATTTTTAATTTGATTTTTAATATGTACCTATTAGTTTAACCTTGTTGTTTTATCGTTTTTGAAGTATCCAAAACTCGCTTCTATAGGAAGTAATGTAACATCAAAATTAGGTAAACCCAAAGAATGAAATTGATACCACTATGTACAGAGGGTTGAAAATATAATCAGGGGAGTTTAGACTTTGTCGAATCGTCATCATCTTCTTCTTCAATGATTACAAACCCTTCACCAGAATCATCTTCTTCATTCTTGCTCTCTTCCTGTAACTTTTTATATTTCGTCTTGGTCTTTTTCTTAGCTCTTTGTTTCAACATCTGTTTTCGAGCAATAACAATCTGAGCTCTACTTTGTGAACCCTTTTCCATTTCCTCAATCTTTAAAGCTAAAATTTCTCTTGCAATTTTTCTGTTCTGGGCCCTAGAACGCGTAGCTTGCGATGTCACCACTATTCCAGTTGGAATATGCGTCAATTGTACTTTTGAATTAGTCTTGTTAATTTTTTGACCTCCTTTGCCTGTTCCTCCCTTGATAAATTTTTCTTTGATATCGGACTCTTGAATCTTGGGACGAGGTGGCATTTTGTTGGCTTTGGGTATCTTGACTTTCTCTTTCTTATGAGATTCCTGTTTAAGGATTCCTTTTTCATCTGTAGTTATATCCTCTTTGAGATTTGGCGTGGTCGTGCTATGTGAATCATCTGCTAGCAAGATGGAATTGAACGAGTTGAAGGTTCTTCTAGTGATATGAAAGAACAGTACGGGCGAACAATTTTTTGAGCATATTTTCCTAATGAGAGGAAGACTTGTGGATATGTATCTATTGAGCATTGAACAGTAATTTGGTTATTCCTGGTTCTCATCACACGAGAAAGCCAAGGGTGTTTCTGATTGTGATCATAAATCAACATAATTCAGAAGTCACTGAGGAATCAGATACCTCTTCGTGGCGGTACATTTGGGTGGCTGGAGTATGCGCCTCACCAGTTTTTGGAAAATTTTGAATTTTGTCACTCAATCCAAAAATCAACACTCAACTGGGGAGAAGAGAACCAATCAGAGCCAGAACAAACAACATTAGTACTGATCAACTGAACATTTGAAGTTTCATTAGTTGATTATATTACATACCAAGAAATGAGCAGACAACAGCTAACAAAATTCAGCACATGTGCAGCTCAACTTTCGAGAAAAAGTTACAGAATCTCACCACATATCAAACTTAGACCACCAATCTTGCCAACAGTGAATAATATTGAAGTTAAAGATGACCACCCACTTTGGCAATTTTTCCATGAGAAAAAGTTTATTAGAGCTTCCGAAGAAGTTAGATTCACTGGTAGAGCATGGACTGTCCCAGAGTTGAGAAGAAAATCATTTGATGACTTGCATCAGTTGTGGTATGTCTGTTTGAAAGAAAGAAATAAGTTGGCCAGAGAAAAACACATTTATGATGAAGCTGAAAGTATGGCCGTCGGAGAATTTGATGCCTTGAGTGAACAAATAAGAACCACAATGTGGAGAATAAAACAAGTGTTGACAGAAAGAGAAGCCGCCGTTGAAAATGCTCAATCTGAGTTCAACGTTGTGGGGGACATTTATCTTGAAAAATTCAGAAACTCTTACCTGGAAAATGACAATACCGAATCTGATGAATGGTTCGATAAACTTGAAAGATTACAGTACTCCATTTTCGGTATTCCTGACATTTTGGATCTTTCAACTAAGGTGGATCTTAAATTTTTGGAAGGTGTTAAATATGTCGGACAATTGAAGTTTGACAAATTTGTCAAGGCTGCTGGCAGAGAAGATATCGGAGAACTCAGAGATATTGCTGAAATTTACACTGTCTTTGAAGAAAGTGCCACTGTTCAAGGTGTGAAGGACGCGTGCTCCAAGATTGACGAATACAGAGAAAGTAATATTATTATTCCTGGATCTAAAGAGATCCAAGTTGTTCAAGGATTCATTGACGACAAGATCAAACAATCTCAAGAAGATTACGTTACTGAGTCCCAAACTTCCGCATGATTGGAATGACCTACATTTGCAAATTCTTCTTTGTACATAGTGACAATTGTATATAATTTCAATACAGCTCATATGATTAGAATTGATAGAGTAATACACAATTATTAATACACTTAAAAATATATTTCTGTTTGCATGAGATTAATGATCTCAGTCAACTTGTTGGCTGCAGATTCCCATTTGACCTTTCTGTCGTTGATTTGTTCTCTTAAAATGTCACATTGGGCAACTTTGGCCTCTATACTTTTGTTCAACTCTTCACAACTCAACTCAAATGACTTATTGCCCACCATATTGAATTCAAACTCATTGAAACTTTCGTCTACTCTAGCAAATTTGACAAGTTTTCCACTCCGTATAATAACGTTCGTGTCAATATCAGGGCCAAACAATTCGTCCAATTCTTTTCTTGACATTCTGATCACTCTTGCGGTTTTCAAATATTGCTCGATGGTCATGTTGATTTTCTTTCTCTTCTCCAGTAAATCTTTCGTTATCGATATTTTCTTCAATATTTTGTTGTTTTCTTTCACTTCGTTTTCAATATAGGCAATGACTCTTGAATTTATAATTGCATCAAAAGTCTTTTCTTCCTTGACCAGCAGGTCATACTTCAATGAATCTTGTTTTACACCAACTTCCAATCTTATTCTGGACTGGTCCAACTTGGCTTGTAAGGTTTCAATCTCTTCATCTGTTATCGAATCTATCTGACCTTCCGTGATTTTGCCCACTAACTTGACAAGCTCTGTTTTGAGATTAACATATGTGTTGAAACCTTGGTCGTTGACTTTTCTTCTTCTTTCCAGTACTATCTTGGATGCACTATCTGATCTTCTTTGCATTTTTGTTGTCGGTAATGGGTTTGATGTTATGTATGGGAGTGAGTGTGTCAATGATCACAGTTCCCAGGTAGGCTAATGTTGACAAGCAAAAAATGAACTCTACGTTCAAACTTCAAAAACAAACGCGCATTTCTTGAAACTGTTTTTTGCTTGAACGATTTTCAGCGGACTACTACATCTACGCCATGAGATAATGAATTGAAATCAAATCTATTCCAAGCTTTTAGTACAAAATCTAGTATATTATTTAAATATCTATATTGTCAGGGAAATATTCCTATTCGGTAATGTTGATTTTAGCTGTTAAATGAGGAGCAACTTCTTGTAACCAAGCCATGTCAATGGCTGTCACATTTCTGGCATAACCCTTTGTGGTATAAACATACTCAATATACATTATACCGTCCTTTTTTGCTCCGAATAATAATGAAGAAGGATGTATAGACACAAGTTCACCATTAGTGACTGTTCTGTAAGATCTGTCCGGAAATCCAATAGCTGTATTTGTTATGAAACCCTTCAAAAAAGATTTAATAATTTTCTCTGGATTAACAGGTTGGTTGTATTTGACTCCAGACTCCTCATCTTCCTCCCCATCATCAAAAATTGTGAAATTCTTTTCAGGGTTTTCGGTATCTCTTTTGACAAGATTATTCATGTATTCTCTAAGTTGTCTTCTGATTCTTCCAACGTTTTTCATTCCCTTGTATGAGACACCTAGATCACGACACCATTTCTTTTGCTCTTGACTTCCCGTAAAACTGTTGAATAAATCAAACAACTCCTTCATCATTAAAAGATCACCATGTTTTGACCCTTGAGAACACGTGTCTCTTCTGTTCGAATTAATCTGATCACGTTGCTCACTAGAAGGAGTTAAGAGCAAATTATCCACTGATAGACACGATACTATATCCACGACAGGGGAAATCACTCCATACTCATAAGCTTGAATTAACACTGCAGCTAAATGAGGGGCAACAGGTAGAATAGCCATTTTGTCACCCAAACTATTCACTTTACCGGCATTATCAAGCGCACCAAGCGCAAATAGTTGTTGCAAAGCAGCTTTCAATGAATCCACACCTGGGTTCTCTAACCAATACCAGTCTAAAATATTGTCAACACCCATCTTCTTTAACATCAACACTGGGGACACAATTTCGGATCTTAAAATTTCAGGTTCAGTGGTATCCATCAATTTCTGATAATCTTGTTCTTTGAATAGTCTGAAACATTTACCCTTGCTTTCTCTACCAGCTCTACCTGCTCTTTGAGTAGCAGAAGCTTTAGAAATAGGAGTTATTAACAATGTGGATAATCCTAATTGATGTCTCCATACTTTAACTTTTCGTAAACCGGAGTCCACAACATATTTGATGCCAGAAACAGTAACAGAAGTTTCTGCAATATTAGTTGACAAGATAACTTTACGCTGGTTTTTCTTAACAGATTGAAACACTTTCATTTGAATATGAGAAGGTAACGCAGCGTACAACGGCATAGGAACGAGTCTTGGTGCTTCTTTCGGGAGTTCAGGAGCCACTTTATCTAAAATCTCAGTGACCTTGTCGATTTCTTCTTGACCAGACAAAAAACACAATATATCACCTTCTGGTTCACCGTTGTTAATTTGCACAACAGCAGTCACCATTGCATCAATAACATCTTCAGCTGGATGCTTTAAGTACATTCTCTCGACCGGGAACATCCGACCTTCAACAAAAAGAATTGGGGCATCGTTGAAAAATTTGGAAAATTTGTCGGCATCCAATGTGGCAGACATGATAATCACTTTGAAATCAGGATCATCTTTACGCTTATCGATTAGCAATCCTTTTAAGAATCCAAGAAGTAAATCAGTTAAGATCGTTCTTTCGTGCGCTTCATCAATAATAATTGTACTGTATCTGGAAAGACGAGGATCCAACATCATTTCCCTTAACAACATACCATCTGTGATATACTTCAATTTGGTTTTTCTTGTAGAGACATTGTTAAATCTGACAGCGTAACCAACTTCCGTACCTAAGATACATCCATGTTCCTCAGCAACTCTTGTTGCTAAGTTCATTGCTGCCACTCTACGTGGTTGTGTAACAGCAATTGATTTCTTATTGTGAGGCATAAGGAACTGCGGTATTTGAGTAGACTTACCAGAACCAGTTTCACCAATCAAAATGCACACTTTCTCATTGAGTATCTTTTCAACCAATTCATCTTTCACTTTAAACACAGGCAGTGTCTTTCTTACTTGAAGCAACTGTTGCGCTTTAGCTTTGGCACTGACTATGTTAGGTCTATGTTTTCCCAGCATTATGTTGATATTTTCTTCCTCACTATTATAGCCCACATCATCATTGCCTTGATTTCTTTCATCATCACTGGAAAATTGAACATTCTTGGGTGTGTGATAGTGTCTAGAGGTTATGTTCTTGTGCAATTTGTTTTGTCGCTGATGTGTGATGGTTTCTCTATGTGTTTTTGGTATTGGTGAAGAATCGCCATCACTGAACTTAATTTTTTTGTTTTGCCTTTGTCGTCTTCCCATAATGTCCACTGTAAGTTTCTTGATAATTTGGAGGTATTTCTTGTTTTACTGTAGTACACTTAACCGTTATCTGTTAGTCATGCATATGTTTTGATCCATCTCAAAAAAGAATTTCAACGGAAATTTTCATCAAGGCTGTGCAAGCCAAAAAAGTACAAGCCACCGAGGCTGATGCACTGCCACAAACTGTTTTTGCGACGAATTAAGAGAGTCAAATAAAAATCGATGCCCGATATCATTTGTAGTGACCTGAATGAATTGAAATCTAAAATAAATCTTACTTACTGCATATGCCACTGAATAGTTGGACCTGAAACATAAGTCACAATAGATACAACAAACAGACAAGCATTTAAACAAATACATATCAAGCCTCTCTCATGAAATAATGATCAAGCTTTCATTCCACAACAGACTTGTTATGTTACAAGTTTTCCTTTTGACTATTTCATTTATACTACAGATGTTGGCTGTTCTCACTGTTCCTATATCATCGAGTACCTCACTTTGTGAATTTGAAGGCTACAAGTTTGGTGTGTTTGGTCTTTGCGACGATAGTGATTGTACACCCGCAAGAATAGGTTACAAACCACAACTTACAAACCTCTCGGGTTTTTCTTTACCTTCTAACGCCAGACACAGTATTTCATTTCTTTTGGTTGTTCATCCAATATCAACAGCTTTTACTGCTGTTCAGGTCCTTTTGACGTTTCTTTTGTTCTACAGCGTATTTTCATCACAGTCGAAGTTTCTATTACTTGTTTTATTTTGGACATTGCCTACATTCTTACTTGGTTTACTTTCCTTCCTGGTTGATATTATGTTGTTTATTCCACATCTGAACTGGTGTGGATGGGCGTTACTTGTTCCGGTTGTGTTTATCGCATTTTGTGGAACAACTCTTTGTATTATGAGAAGAACTGTCACTTCAAGAATTGCATACAAAACCATCCAAGACAAGAAAACAAATGGATTTTATCTCTCGTCATATGCCAACAACTACTATTACGATGAGGAAGATGCAGACAGTGATAGCTCATCCAGTCTTTTTGATGACCAAACAACACATATTTCAAGTTACCTCGATTCCTCTTATCCAAGCTCGAGAATGTTTGCATCTGAGGGTAATTCAATTGACCCACCCCAGTCTTCTGTTGCTCTAGAGGGCAATGATATAAGATTACAGAATCTAGCGCACGAACGATATATCGACTGGCCACCAGTATCAATATTTTCTGATGATCCTTAATACAGCTTTTTACTTCTACTTTCCTAATTATTGCAATGAGTATATACCCGTTTTCACTGGTCATATATTCTTTGATATCACTTCATTTTTAAGCGTTGTTTATACATATACCCCCTAATCTGACAATAACTTATTTGAAAATCATCTCATACGTATCAAAAAACTTAACAGAAGAGAGTACATGATTGCAGAACTTGTCTATAACATTTGAGGAACTGCTTCTTACTGAACAAATACCTTTCATTAATTACCAAGCAATTTTAATTCAATTCAAATTAAGGATATAGATATTCTTCCAGAATTCACTTTCTTGAAGATAGAATCGTTTGGTGGGAAGTAAATGTAGCCAATGGCCACCAAAAGGATTTCTGGCGCAGGCTGTAGTCTACTTACGTAAGCACTGTGTCAGCCGTGGTACATTTTGGTGTCGCCGAAATCGCAACGTGTTTTCTAAAAAGACAATCAGAAGAGCCAACAGAACATTGAAAAGTTGGAGAAATATGCTTGACAATCAGCAAATATCTCCAAACATCCCATCAGCAGCATCAGAATGAATCTCATTCCAATAATTTTTGGTGTTCTCTTTTACCTCTCGACTTGCTCAGCATTTGAGGTCTCACAAACATGGGAAATTTCAAACTACCAAAGAACTTTGGATGTGCTCAAATCCTATGTGAAGGACAGAACAACCATTGTGGCCAGAAACATTGGTTCTGAACCATCTGCTGAAATCTATGCAGTTGTTCCAGGTGATAAGAAAGATCTTGCTTTACAAGTGAGTATTTTGGAATCTCCTCAACTTACAGCTCCAGTGCTAACTTCAGAGTTAGTGGCTACTGAAAATGGATTCAACTACTACAGAATTGATCTGCCATTCCCAATGGCTCCTAAGAGTGAAGTCAGATTGATGTGGTCTCTAATTATCATTAATCAACTTTCTACATTGGTTGAAGAAGATAAGATGGGTGCTCCTCAATACCTTCAAGTTCACACCTACAAGGAACCATTATCTGTCTATGAAACCAAGAAATATCAATTGGCCATTGTTGGTGCTAAAGAGTTTAATGAATTGTCAACCAAGAAAGAAGGAGCCCCTGAACCAATTCTTTCCAGAGAAAGAGATACTTACATTTTCGGTCCATATGAGGGAGAATACAAGGCCAATCATTTTGATGACTTCCATTTCTCTTACCGTCATGACTTCCCATTGCCTTACGTTTACAACTTGGAAAGAAATTTTTGGGTTTCTCACTGGAGTAATGCTTTACAACTGGAAGAGTACTATGAACTTTCTAACAAGGCTGTCAAGCTTGATTCTGGTTTCTCCAGAGTGGACTTCATGAACAGCAAGTTGGGTCACTCTTACTCCTCGGTGATGAACTCTATCATGGTTCCTTTGCCTGAGAATGTTGAGACTGATGGTGTTTATTACACAGATAAAGTTGGTAACGTTACAACTTCTGCATTTGTGCATGGTGACTTATTGTTGAAGCCAAGATTCCCAATTTTTGGTGGATGGCACTACAACTTTACTCTCGGTTGGGAACACAAGTTGTCTGAACTTTCTCACGCTGTTGATGGTGCTCTTGGTGAATATTTATTAAAGGTGAAGTTATTGGATGGTTTAGTTGATGCCGTTTATGAGAACGTCACTTTGTCTGTTTACTTACCAGAAGGTGCCAAGTTCATCAATGCCACAGCTCCTTTTGAATGGGAAGATATGGTCATTGACCGTGAGTACTCCTACTTGGATGTTGGTTCTGGTCACACCAAGGTGACTTTCTATTTTAGTAATTTGGTTGATGAACTTAGAGGTTTGGACATCATTGTTCACTACAAATACTCCGTTTTGGCCATGCTAAAGAAGCCTTTCATTACTGCCTTCTACATTTTCTTAGCTTTGATGGGCTTATACTTCCTCAGAAAGATTGATGTGAATATCAAACCTAAGGGATATGTTCCAAAGCCAGCATCTAAATAGTTCTGTATATCTACGCTATAAATGATTTGATTTTTTTAAAAAGAAAGTGAATTGTAATATAAATTAGAAGAATAATTAAACACATAGAAAATAAGTGAATGCAAAGAACGTAAACGTAAATATCTAAATATGACAAATTTTGAAATAAAAAATGGTAAATGAAAGGAACACATAATGCAAAAAATTTAAAACAAACATGTATAATATATATGTGACAGAGAGCAAATTTTGTGGATCGTAAATAGTAACATGATATGGAAAGAAAAAATTAAAAGAAAGTACCTGGATTTTCAAAGAAATAAAACAGAATAATGTGGCTGAGAAAAGCCAAACCAATTTAAAAATACACCAACTTTTTTTTATTCCAAGTAGGTTCCTAGAAGAGAAAAAAACTTTAAAATGAAAAATAACACCAAACTTAATGGTCCATGATGACTAAGTGTACTTCAGATAGTTGACTTCGATAACAAATGTTAATAGGAAATAGAGGACATGATATACAAAACAGAAAAGAATGACAGAAATAAAAGTCTGAAATCGAGTGAACTAGGACGACACCGGTACAGGAAAGGCTCTCAAGAAAACTGAACGGAAAAGGCTGAGCACAATTATTCATTCTCAATCAAAGCAGGGAGTTTCAAAGGAGATGTTGTTTGCATGACAGTGATGTTATCATCAGTTTGTCTTTCACCTTCATCAATATTTTCATAATCTTTACTGAGAAGGGACGAATTATCCAAAAACTCATCCTTGGTGGGACTACTTAACTTAGGATTGATCAAAAGAGTAAGCAACTGCATACTGTTCAAAGACAATCGGTTATTTCTAGTAGAGGAAAATAAGGAATCATGACCGGTAAAGTTGTGTTCATCAAGCAATTGAGGCACTGGAACTTCTTCTTCCTCTTCATTATCACCATCATTAGCTTCTTCTTCGTCGTCTGAGAGTTCTTGGTCTTCCTTGACACACTTCATTGGCGACATCGGCTTCTTTGGTGATCCGGATTTCACTGGTGATAGAGGAGGATTCGAATGTACAACAGAACCATTGGAGTCAGCATGTGATTTATCAGAAGGGTTGGTAGAATCAATGGAACTATCAGCTGTATCGCTATCTTTCAATTGCTGAAGCATTTTATGAGCATTTGACTTGATGGCTTCTGTATGCTCATCACCACTGCCACCTGACTTACTGTTAATTGTATCCTTGTACTTCTTAACAGATGGAGCCCTTGTCTTCGTACTTCTCAATTTAGCCAGCAGTTGTTCGACAGAAGCAGTGGATTCAGGATCTTCAGGAGGCATACTAGCTCTTTTCTTCTTCATTTCCATCTTGTGTCTCTGAACTAGTGCTCTATGCTTTTCAAGCTCTCTCATCTTCATCTCGTTGACCTTCTCAGCTTCTTCTTGTCTGATATTCTCACCATGAACCAACATGAAATCTTTCAAGAAATCAGCAAAAGACTTGAAAAAAGCATTGACATCAGCCTCCCTTTCAGGATCTTCACCATAGTAGACCATTGCTCGTGTGAGTCTCTTCAACACACTAGTCTCCTTGAACTCCAAAACATCCAGCTTTCTTTGGGCATTGACTAGCATAGGCTTAATAACCTCCAAGATGCGATCTTCCTTATGCAATTTAGCAGGATCGCTGAGATCACCCTTTTCAATGGCGAACTTAGTCTCACGAACACAATCCTTGAACTCCTTCACATCATGTTGTAAACTATCAATGGACAAAGTAGCGACATTTCTCACGGCCTGTAAATCGTCAACAAACCCACACAAATCAGGGAAATGAACTCTGACAACACGCTCAATGAAATGAAGCATACTACCGTTATTGGAATCCTTAATCAGCTTCAATCTTTCCAAGTTCTTCAACTTGAATCCCAGAGCAACCTTAGATGAATCATTCATGAAGTTACCAACAGTCTTGATCAAGTTCAACACCTCTGCAAAACTTGAACAAGTTAAAATTGATTCAACAGCCTCATCAAGACGATTAAACTTGGTATGGAGTTCTTTATAGTTTTGATCCAGATTGACACGCAATAGTAAAGCCCTGGATCTGCTGGTCCAATAGCGATCCAAATTGTACCATAGTTGCAAATAAATGCTGTCATAACGATCCAACTCGGATGGGTCTTCCCTTGGAGGAAGAGCCCTAGGCCAAATATGTGTTCTGTAGGGCTCAAATTTCAACTTTTCGTTACTTGGAATATCTATCAACGTTTCACTATTCAAGAAATTGACCAGAGTGGGTTCATCGGTAACGGATGGATCACAATGCAAAACCAAAGCGACAACATGATCAACTGAGACAGAACTGAACTTATGCAAGATAATACCAATTGTATTCTGGTGCTTCCGGTTAAGAATACTTTCCACTTTTCTGGATTTTCTAAGCTTATCTTTTGTGGCCATTTTGGATTCAACATACTGAAAGTTACTTTCGACTTCAGATAACACACCGATCGCTTGTAACTTGGCATTCATGGAATCATCATCAACCTTGGTCCAAAAAGTTTTTGAAACATCGTACACTTTATCCCAATGAATTTGTTTCAGCTTTGTGGAAGGTTTTGGATACTTCAACAGCTTTGCCATGGATGCATTTGGACCAGATAAAGATGGTGGTGGAGGGGGAGGTGGTGGTCCTGATACTCCTTTTCGAAAGGCAGCCAGAAATGGAGGTGGAGGTGGTGGGAGTGGAGCAAGCGGAGGAACCGGAGCAGATGACTTTTCAACAGGTGTAGGAGGCAAAGGATGAGCATCTCCAGGTTTTGAAATAGGATGAAGATGAGGAAAATGTGGTGGTGTTGGATCGAGAGGTTTCCTAGGTGCCAAAGCAGCAGATAACAGAAACTGTGGTGGAGGTGGAGGTGGAGGACGGTCAGGGGAAGCAGGTTTTGCATCAGACTTGGATTTCTCTGGAACATCAAGAACATCTGTGTCATCAGTGGTCTCAATGCCTACCGACATATATGAAGTTTCAGCAAGTTGGGCTTCAATGACAGCAATTTTGGAATCTATTGGGGACTTCAAAACCCTTGAGTCAACAGCAGTCTCACCAGTATCATCGCACGTGTCAGGACTTTCAGTGTGGACAACCTTTGACTTACCTTCGTCATAGTCCTTCTCGACAACAGTAGCTGGTGAATCAATATCTGAATCTTCGTCATCATCTTTGACAGTTCCTTTAGTGTTAATGTTCAGTGGCTGCTCAGGCGAACTTGAAACATCACTGGTGGAAGACATACCTGACCTCAATTCCGGCTTTGCCGACCCACCTTCATTGGAATTCAATGAAGTTAAATCCAATGTAAGAGAAGTACGTGAAGATTTCGATTCGATGGACTTGATGGATTTGGCAGACTTGGAAGATGGTGGGGTTTTCGAGAGCTTTAAAGTAGAAGACGAAACAGGCCTATAAGGGGATGGTGATTTCAACTTATCATCATCAGCTTCGTCCTCAGAAAAGGTCTCACTGATTGGACTTGTCTTATCAAGACCTTCAGGAACAGTTAGACGAACCAAAGGCAAAATCAGATCTTCAGAACTTCTAGTCATGGATTTGGTAACTGCATTAATATCGTAATTTTCAAATGGTTCAGAGAATACAGAGGAGTTTGAGCAGTTACTGTGCTTCATTGTTAACTTGGGAGGAGGGCCCAATTGTTCCTCGTCACTGCCTTCAACTAGAATAGATGGCTTGGAAGGAACTGGCTTTTCAGATGGATTTGATGGAGGCCTTTGTTTGGGTAGTTGTTTGAAATGCTCCTTCGAGCCAGCTTGGGCAGACTGTTGTTCAGAATCAGAATGAGTAGGCTGTTGTTCTTGTGTATCGTCCTTATCTTGAGAGGCCTGTTCTCCTTCATCTTGTTGTGTCTTCTGTAATTGCTGTTGCTTTGGTCCTGGTCTTGGACTTGGAGAAGAGCGGTACAAGCCCTTAACACGTTCAACCTCTCTTTTAGTAATGGCCAATTCATCAGTAAGATCCTTAATCTCAGCCTTCAACTTGTCAATTTCAGCACTTGCATTCTGCTTTTCTTTCAAAGCAGCCTGGGCCATTCTATCAGTGCCCAATCTATCCAGTAGTAACTGTAATTGAACTTGCAAATTCTCAGATTGTTCTATATTCCTCATGTTGACAACATGTTCGATAAGACTTGTGAGAAGACCAAATGTATTCTTTGCTTGTTGTTTTCCTTTCACTTGCTTGATATAGACTAAGTTATCAAGAATGGTACAAATGTTGGACTCAAACTCAGTATTCTTCATCTCACGGGAAATATATTCGATTCCTGAATCAAGATCATACTCTTTCCTCATACCATCCTCCTCCTTCTTCTGCTTGAGAGCCAGGGCAACTTGATCTTCCTCATTGGCTAAGATGTAGGTATCAGCAACATCATTGATGGGATCGAATTTCAACTTTCTACAAGTGGCAAACAGTTCATTCAGCCCAGATGATTCAAACTTCTCCTTAATAACTATTCTTTCTTCCACATCAGAATAACTAGAAATCAAAGAGGTGATCAAGAATAGTGTCAACAAGGCATAATCATTCAACACAGTAACCCTAGAGAAACGTGCAGAGCTGGACTCATTTTGCTTAGTGACATGATGCTCAACGATCAAACTCTTTGCATTTTCAAGCCAATAACTGAAAACGGGACCACCCTGTTCATCATCGTCGGATTTTCCCTTTGCGCAAACCTCTTCTAATGACTTGATGATATGTTCTGAAGCATCCAAACTACCGTGTCCAATCAACAGAGTCAGCATACTGTTAACCAAATTTCTAGTATTCAATCTAGGAGACAGAACACTAGGTACCACAAACGGGATGATGCTGTTCATTGTGATGACTGTCTCCACTTCCAATTGGTATCCCATCAACAATCTTAAACATTCCAGAATAAGTAATTCACTATCCAATTGTTCATTTGACTTTATACTTCTCTTGTTAATCTTCTTCAATGCTTCACCTAGAGCCACTTCACCTTGCAAGTTTAAAAATTGGGCAATCCATTCTCCTGAATTCTTCACATCAATCAGAACAGCCTTAAGCTGGATGAATAATTTGGCATTAGTTCGTCCACTCAGCAGTCTCTCAATGTAAAACTCAGGCGGTTTGACTGTTTTCTTCTTGAATATGACTTCGAATCTCTTTTCTTTGGGAGGTGGGGTCACTGGAACATTATACACCGAGGGCGAACCGCTGTTAGTTGAGGATCTAGTCAAGTATGAGGATTCAAAGGATTGAGATGATCGTTGTCTCCTCTGAAGTGTAGGAGGTTGTTCTAAATCAGATACTATTTGTTGTTGATATGACGGAGTTTGCTGGAGTGATGGTCGGCGGAAGGAGTCAAATGACCGTCTATGTGACTTGGTTGAATCATCCAAACGAGGTAGTTCAAAAATGTCTTGCTGTTGTAACTGTTCAAAATACTGCTTCTGTGAAATGTCTTGATCTTTAGAATCATCTTGTTCTGTTATTTTGAGGACAGGTCTTTTATCTATATAATGTTGGTGTTGATGCTGTTGATGTTGATGATTGTGGTGATGACGCTGACGTGGGTCAGACATGTCATCCAAACTGCCGGTGTTAGCGTGTGGGAAATGCCCTTCTTCAGTTGGAGAAGCCATTGCCAGGAGATTATTTGAACTTGTTTTTCTTTTAGGGACAACTGCATTACCCAGTTTCTTAGAAAACTTCCGTAACATTCGTCCACTTCTTGAAGACGAGGAAGACATGTTTGTAGAAGCGACCAAAGTGGTATTGCTACTACTGTTGTTGATACTGTTGCCGCCACTATGGCCAGACTCAGATTCCACCGAAGAGGCATCAGAATGTACCATCGTGGGTTGTTGTGGTCTTCTGAACTTCTTGAACAAAGACATATCCCTGTTCAAATCCTGGGAAGATGCCATGTTCAAAGATATAGTAGTCGTGTGTGTTGATATTCCTTTGTTATTGTTTTTCTTGGACGTATTGACGGTTCAGTGCTCAATCTTGAAATTTCAATGACGCAGTTGGAAATAGTTTGTTCTTTGCAGTTCTTTGTAAATAGAAATACGTTGTAGATGGTATATGTGTGATTTATAAATTTGAAAATGTAGAACAGGGGCAACAGGGAGTGTTTGATTGATCTAGCATGGGTCTCCAACTTGGCCAATTGTTGGTGTTTTGATCTCACCTGCACACTGCACATTACGCACGCACACAGTACACTCTACCTGAACCTGGACCTGATCTCGATTCTCCTTGTTGAAACTTAGCGATCGCCTGCTTAAAAATGTTAGCACGTACAGAGTACAGTACTCGCATGCGGCTCACCTGTCTGCTTGGGTCTTTTCAGTTCCTGGTTCTGGGTTCTAAGCTCTGGATTCTTAGATCAAAGTTCCGAGAATGGCTACTTGATTGGGCGAATCCGTGCGTCGATTCCATGAGGCAGGAGCTTTGTTAACTTTGTGATTGTTTGAATTTGTTTGTTTGTTTGTTTGTTTGTTTGTTCAACTTTGTATACACAGCTGTCATGTCTGTCACCGTTCACCGGTACAACGTGCGTTATACTTAGCATCATGCAGCAGGGCGATTCTATCCTGGAATCCACAGGAATTATATAAGAGTACGTTAATATTGGAGACTGTGTTCTCAATATATACAGGCGATATGACTCGATCTGGGAATTTGACATCAAGATATTTTATTTCCATCGAGTTCTCCAACTTCCAAGGGAGCAAGCAGTGTATTTTCCAAGGGATATACGCTGAAATTACTAAATTCGAAAAATGGCCTGGCCGAGCCGGTGAAAGAATACGGAACGACCAAGCAGAAGCTTCTCTCCTATAATAAATAGCTTCAAAGACTGACTAGCTTCAAGCTAGCCATTCCATAATTCATGAATGCTCTAAATCCATTCTGATTCCTCTATTCGAGAAATATCAATAGGATTGTGTTCTTTGGTTTAAATTCCGGCTACAACTACCTCAACTCTACAAGACGTATTTCACATGAACACTGGCCGAACTCATCCCAGCGGAGGTTTGTTCGAACTTCGCAGTACTCTGCCTAAAGTTCTATTAACTCAATGTGCAGAAGTGGAACCACTGATGATATGAAGTCATGTAATTTCACTCCTATAAAGTCTGGGGGAATGCCCATGTTTATAACTGACGTCGGATTTACTAGAGGTTGATTTACATTGATCAAACTAGAAAGAAAAAAGAATGCATCAAAACTATCATACTCCAACAAAGGATTAGGTTTCGTTAACTATCACTGAAACGATTTATTGAGCATTGTATTCAACTCCAGCCACTTGCCGAAATCACCTACTGGACTTAAAAACTTTTCAAAGTTCTCAACGAAGAAGTTCAACTGTGAAGTGATACTCCAGTAACTACTGACATCTCCTTTTGTTGAAACAGAACCAGTACTAACCTCAGACTCAGACTCTTGTTTTTGAATGGCAACATTGATCTTAGCAACTTCCAACCCAAGATATGTGAAATTGCTGTTTATGTTATTGATCAACTTACCAAACACCAACTTCAAATTCTTATCCTTGATCGAACTCAACAATCTCAAATTGTACGCATTTGACATGTCCAGTTCAAGCTTCAAACCCTTTTTAGCATTGCTGAGATAGTCTTTAGGTACCGTTAACTTCACATTCAAATGCTCAATGACGATTTCTTCCATGTTTTCAATTTCAATTGTGAAGTTCTCCTCTTTGAAAGGAATAGACATTTTGAAAATGGTGTTGTGGGAAGTCTCTTTAAACAATGTCACTGAATTCAATCTCATCCGCTGTTTCATCTTGGCTATTTCTTTGTCTCTTTTCTGTAATGTTTTGTTAGTGGCAATAGTAGCAGCTGGCACAACGTTAGTGATACTCTTCTCTTTCTTAGACTTTGTGGCCTTCTCCTTCTTCTGTTTCTTCTTCTCCTCGTTTTCTTTCTCTTTCTCCGAAGAACCCCGCTGTTTCTTAATGAACTTGACGATCTTAATGGTATCTTTTTTCTCCATCGCCAAGAATTTTTCAAGATACTTGTCCAAAGTCAACAACATCGCACCCAAATCATTACCACCCACCATCTCAATCTTATCAGCTTCCTCTTCATCATTCTCCTCTGACTGTTTACTCTCAGGAACAGGAGTCAACTCAGTCTTACTCTTCTTATTCTTCTTCGTTTCTCTATTCTTGAAAGCAGTAGCAACAATCTGCTGAAACCCGATCTCAATATTCAGGCTGAAACCTCTAGGTATATCTTCATTCAAAACGGTAATGGACGGCATGACTTCAGAACGACCCGGATATCTAGCAGGGATAGCCAATGATACTTTCAAGAAATCCACCTCGTATGGGAAATTAGGATCTGAAGGTTTCATCAAAAAGGAAATGTATAAACTCTCTTGGTTCTTCTTATCCATCACATGATCCAATAGAAACTCATTTACCGAGTTCGACAAAGAGTTCACCGGGATACCATTTATCGTAATTGGTTTGAAATTATGCAACAGTCTCTGTAATTCCATGTATTTCGGAGGATGTTTTGCCCTTGATTTGATGTTGTAGTTGTTATTTCGACTCCCACTTGAACCACTTCCACTTCCACCTCCTGTCGTACTACCACCGTCATTGACATTCACGCTTCTCTTGTTATCGTTGGTATTCGATCGGTTTCTGTTTCTGTTTCTTCTCTGTCTATTGTTATTGCTGGATTTTGGAGCACCTTCAGCTGAACTGCTTTGGCCATCCTGTGGTTGAGATGACCCATCAGTCTTCTTTGGTCGACGTTGTCTGTTGTTCGATCTCTTTTGGCGACGGTTCCCAGAATTGTTCGAGCCAGATGAGTCGGCTTTGGCTGTTGATGTTCCTTCCATTTTGATGAATATGCAACCAGTTGTATGTATTATATGTGTTAGTTTGGTGTATGTGTAAAGAAATTAGGATGGTGATGATGGGAAGTGGATTGAAATCCGTGATCAGAAGAAAAGTTTTTGGAAATCTTTCACAAGATTCATGGGCCGGTCCTGATTTTTATTCCCGTTAAGATAAGGGACACGTTCTTTTTCGACAACCACTATTGTCCGTATTTACGATAATTCAATGTTATTCCCTCGAAAAACAATACTGGATTATATGAAGGGACAAAGAGCTTGAAAAATTCAATATTACTATTTACAAAGCTACCAAATTAGACAACTTTGGAATTCTGGCTGACACTGGACAGGATCCTGTATGACCTATACGCGTAGTAAGTATTTTACTCTCCACTATTAAGGAAACAAAACTCCACATTGGTTTACTTTCCATGCGTGGGATTTTTCATAAATCAACACTCTGTATATCAGTCAACTATAACTAAACATTTTCTATGGAGTTGAAATTCCTCCAGTAAAAGACTGGTACTGATAGTTATAGTAGCTACTTTAAACTTGAAGTTTACCTATAGATTGAAATTTGAGAGCGCTCTAAAAAAATCATACAGCTGCGTCGATCGACTTAATCTAGGTCGATAATTAACCGGGGGTCCTCGTGGTGGAAACCAATAAATATTACAGGTTTATGAAGTTGTCCAGTTTCATCCACTCGTATTTCTTACTGTTGATTGGTTTTGACTGGTAACTGGTAACTCGTAACTACATGCTAGTTCAATCCATCACAACCAATCAATTCCATTTTGCTTTGCTTTGTTTCTTGGTGGTAATCACCGTTTGCTGCTTTCACTGACATTGTTACTTAGCTCTGGCTGCTGAAAAACTAGTAAACAAGTTGGAGAAGATGAGAGATTAGTGTCGATTTTCGAAGTTTTGTGTGCCATTGGGATCGTCTGCACCCTTAGAGGCAATACCAACGGTCAAACCATCATTTACTAATCAGCAGCTACAGTGCCAACAGAATCAAAGTGATATTCATCAGCAGCAGTGTCAACATTCATTGAAATGGAAGTTTTGCTCCTCAAAAATGTACGCGTAAGCGTTGTCAAAACCATACGAATTATTTCCAGCCGTTTGTGAGAACACGAAGAACCTTGTTCATTTGGAGTCTCTTTTTTGTTGTTTGCAGTTTCGTTCTCCGTATTGAGGGTTTCACTCTTTTCATTGGAAGTTTTCCTGTTGTTGAGAAGGATTCAAACAAAAGATTTGCATATCTAGATAATAAAAGCCAGCCAGGCGTATAACAATCACATTCAACAGTTCACACTTCACCAACAGTCGTTGTGTCATTTACAGATAGATTGGGTTAGTTCATGAATCATCTGAGTCGGATTTATTTCTAGCAGATGCAAAATTAGTTGGTTCTTTTGAGTCGGATTCATCAAATTCATTGTGGAAAGCAGTTTCTTCATGTGGGTGGACATCTTTGGTTTGTTCAGTGTTGTTCGATTAATTCAATTGTTGTTTAGCTGACTAACTTTCTTGTGTCAATTACTTTACTGGCTGAACGTGACATTTGTGTGTTATCTTGTGTTTGTTGTTTTCGTCTTGAAACTACTCTTCAAATATTTTAAAATAATACCATAATTTTTATTAACAGGGCCAGAAAGATCTATAGAGACGATTTCACCAATAACAATCATATTCTTATTGACTAAAGACATACCATGTCACTGGTGAACGTTGCCTCCCATTACATGCATCACATTCATTCACCACCTTAGAAATATCCCCAAGTTGATATCGGGTCTAATGGCCTTCATATGTATCATTGAAGAAAGTCCTTAGGCTTGATTGATTCTGTGTTTGGGTACTTCTAATCCCACTTCTAGTTAAATCTTGTTTTGAAAGATGACAAAAATGCTAAAGCGATCTGTGTCTCTGCCGCATTTAAGCTGAATCCTGGTGTACAACGAATTCTCCCATAATGAGCAGCACAACATTTGTAACAAATGAATTCAACTTTTCTCGATCTCGGTTCAATAAGCCCTCTAACAAAGGTGAACATCCACAAAGTGGCATATAATTTGTTTGTTAAAAGTTCACTGCAAGCATCCCCATGGAAGGTTAAATCCGTTTTTAGACAGAATGGACAGACTGATTATGTTTCTTAGACTGTTTGGAATGTAAATGACGTTCTTTAAGTCAAAACCACTGTATCTTAAAATAACCTGTTGTCGTTGCTTGTTGGTAACCATTGATCGTTTTGATAGCTGTTGTTGTTGTCGGTTTGATGTTGTCAGACCAGTCTAGCTTGTTGGTAACATGGGCTGTGGCACTAGAATCCAAAATGAACTTGTTCAGAATTTGTTGGCTCCCAAGTTCATGACTTCAACGAATTTACCATACTGAATCTTATAGTAGTGGTCACACTCTTCATCAGTGAACTCATCGCCATTGATGTCATATTCCATAACGTAACTTGATTTGATTGATTCGTTTGTGAGAAGGTTTGAGAGACAGCTATAGACTTACAGAGAAGGCATAGTTGGAACTGGTGTTACAGTTGCTATGGCACTTCGATGTT
>JAKTRY010000297.1:0-29472 GCA_030579935.1 Ambrosiozyma cicatricosa | reverse complement strand
GAATAGACATTTACAAATGATTGCAATCGGTGGTTCCATTGGTACTGGTTTGTTCGTTGGTGCCGGTGGTGCTCTTTCAACCGGTGGTCCAGCTTCACTTTTGATTGCCTGGATTTTAACAGGTATCATGATGTACTCTACCGTGCAAGCTTTAGGTGAGTTGGCCGTTGCTTTCCCTGTCTCTGGTTCTTTCGTTCAATACAACACTAGATTTATTTCAAGTCCTTGGGGTTTCACCATGACTTGGAATTATGTGATGGGTTGGGTTGTTACTCTGCCTTTGGAATTGGTTGCTGCTTCTATGACTATTAAATACTGGGACACGAAAACGAATCCTTGTGCTTGGGTCACTATATTCTATGTTGCCATTTCCGCTATTAATTTCTTCGGTGTCAGAGGTTACGGTGAAGCCGAGTTTACGATGTCTTTGATCAAAGTGTTGGCAATTATTGGTTTCATCATCCTTGGTATCGTCTTAGTTTGTGGTGGTGGCCCGGAAGGTGGGTACTTGGGTGGAAAGTATTGGCATGATCCAGGTGCTTTCGCCTATGGTTTCAAAGGTGTTTGTTCTGTGTTTGTTACTGCTGGTTTCTCTTTCTCGGGTACCGAATTATGTGGTTTGGCCGCCGCTGAAACTGAAAACCCCTCCAAGAATTTACCAAAGGCCACAAAACAAGTTTTCTGGAGAATCACCTTATTCTACATCGTTTCTTTGACTCTTATTGGTTTATTGGTTCCATACAATGAACCAAGATTGTTGAACGGTACATCATCTGCTGATGCCACAGCTTCTCCTTTTGTGATTGCTATTCAAAACGGTGGTATCAAGGGTTTACCAAGTGTCTTTAATGTTGTCATCATGATTGCCATTCTTTCCGTTGGTAACTCTTGTGTTTATGCTTCTTCACGTTCCATTTTGAGTTTGGCCGAGCAAGGTTTTGGTCCAAAATGGTTTGGATACGTTGATAGACAAGGTAGACCATTGGTTGGTATTATCATCACGGTTGCCTTCGGTGCCCTTTGTTACTTGGCTGCTTATAAAGATGAAGATACAGTCTTCACATGGATGCTTTCTCTTTCTGGTCTATCTGCCTTCTTCACTTGGGGTGGTATTAACGCTTGTCATTTGAGATTTAGAGCTGCTTTGAAAGCTCAAGGAAGAAGTACTGATGAGTTGACTTTTACCGCTCAAACTGGTGTTATTGGTTCTTGGTTTGGTATTGTTTTGATTGCACTTATTTTAATTGCTCAATTCTGGGTTGCCCTTTGGCCAGTCGGAGGTGATCCACCTGATGCTGAGGCTTTCTTCGAGACTTGGTTATGTCTTCCTGTGGTTATTATCTTCTACATTTACTGGATGATTTACAAGAAAGAGTACAGACCATTCAGAAGAGCCATCGACATTGATATTGATACCGGAAGAAGAGAAGTTGACTTAGAGTTGGTCAAACATGAGATTGCTGAGGAGAAAGCCAGACTTGCTACTAAGCCATTCTATTACAGAGTTTACAATTGGTGGTGTTAAACATCATCAGATCGCATGTGAAAATTATGATTCCTATATAGCGATTGTTTTAATTATACGATATTGCATATTTTTATGTAAGTTCATCTCCTCCTTTTTCTTAGCATATATCATCTAGAGTCTAAAGATGATTCAAAATTCACTACTTTATACATTAAGAGATCACCTTTAAAAGTTTACGAATTTGTCACAGTTGTCAGTTTGTTCGAGTGAGCAACGTAGGTAGCGGCAGACATTAACTCATTAACATGCAACTTTGATACAGCCTTGTCCTTAAATATATGGCGGCATAGATCTATAACGTTTTGAAGTATAATCCATAATCGGTATAAAATAGATCTCAACTGAATAGCTTGAGTTAACCGTCCGATGTTCTATTGTATATACATTTCATGTAGGGGACACTGGATATGACCGATGATCGGCTCGTACATAGGCCGACCATGTGTGAGCTAGTTAGTGTCTCTTAGAGAGGATAAAAAATGCATTAATAGCTGCAAATATTGCCGAATATGGCTGTTTTTATTTTTCGATATTTTTCGACATGCGCATAATTATGACATGCATCATAACTATGAAGATGTGAAAATTTTCATTCATAATTAGTTCGATATATATATCAAGACTGAATGCAGTCTTCTCTGAACTATAATTTGCAACCTAGCTATGATTGACAAATTCATAGTTTGCTGTGCATGGTCTAGCTCTTCACTCAATACCTCCAATTTCGATCAAATTCTAGATTATACTAATGCGGCACTTATATGAATCTTCAATTTCACCGTTTTAGGATATATGCCAAAGTAAGCATCATCATGCTTCTTCATGAATAGGAAACTTGAGCGGTTATAGATGACACACCGCAAGCTCTGTCCATATGTACTAACCTGTCAATTGTTGACTTTTTCTCTGTCAAATACGTTGAAGTTAATTCTCTTGGGTTGAAAATATACAACCTTTCACTTAAATAGCTTCGAGGCGATAATTCACTAAGATCGCACAATAACCTCCTCGAGAAGCCTGTAGAATGAGACTTATGCATAACATGCAGTACTCAAAAGCAATTTCTAAAACTTTATACATGCCCATAATGTGTTGAATCAACGGGTGTACAGATTTGATAAACCCACGAACTCCCGGCCTTATACGAACAGGTAAAGAGACTGATACTGAAGAACAAGAAATCTCAATGCAGTTTTTTCTAAATTGTTGTTAGAAGTTGTAAATACCAATTGTAAATCCAATGTGTACAATTAACCAAAATTTGTACGCGAGTTTGCATGACATTTTTACACGTACATGCCTGCCAATTTCCACACTGTGTGGCGTACAAAGATACTTATAACCGACTTTAATGAAACTTGAAATTTTTGAACCTTTAAATTTGAGTTCTCCTTTAAAATCGATCCATCGAATGATCATGAATTGATCCGCCTTGAGGGTTGAACATTATGTACCGAATAAGCAAAACCAACTTATCAGGAGATGTTCGACCTATGATTGGCTAAAATCGCTGATCTCATCATGAGCCCATAAATCTCAAAAAGGAAATCAATGAAAATTTGCCAATTGACAATTGCCCTGAGCCGCACATAAGACGTACGTCTTTTAGCGAGACGTAATCCGCAGGTATGGACATTGGAAGCTCTATTAGCTCCGGTTTGACTTCATTGTTTTAATAGTAGTAGTTTTAGAGGAGATCGAATGACATTAATGTATTTGTGTGAGCTTAGATCAAATGAACTTCGGAAGCGAATGTTTTATGAGACTCAATTCTTCGATCTCGAGGGAGAATTTCAACATTAATACCTTGCTTCGAACAAGAATACACATGTGTTCGGTCTTGTATAGCTGTATAACTAAAGGGACAAATTTATAAAGGTGTCAGCTGTTACCCGTCATACAAGGCCGGTTATTTGGTAATTTTGTACGAATGCCTACAAAATGGACATTATATACATGCCGAATTTATCTTGACGTGAATTGTGGTTGTAGTTCATGGGAATCAAACAAAGGTCAGATCTTGACAGCTTTCATCCTTTTAACCAAGACCATGCAAAGATTTACTATTAGGATGCACTGGTTCCAAATTGTTTATTAGCAGCGACAATGAAAGATATTGTGCCTGGACAGTCACCGGGGGATATCGAACGTACGTTCGTCGTTTAAACGTACAATTACGTGGTTAAGCTTGGTGTGGAAAGAATTTCGCTGATGTCCACTAGGTACGTGTGGTTTTAACAATTTGTAATGCCATTTGGATTCATCCGCTAATTGTTGCCATTGGCGTACCAAGTCATCACTTTGTAGGCTACACATTTCCAACAAGTCATAACTCCTTCTTGTTGACCTCATCATGTATAAAAGAACCTGGTTCCGCTGTTTGGATGTAGTTGATAGCCCATCTTGTATGGGTGTACTCATATGTTTTTCAGTAGCTTATCAACATCAAAATCAAAAGTCTCAAGATTCAACCACGTTGCATTCCAACAGCACACAGACACAACATTTTCCTCCAATCTAATTAGGACCCGTTGATGCTATATACTGCCAAGTGCATTAATTCCTCGACCAAAAAATCACACTAATCACACCCATCATCTATTATCTTAGGCGATCCAACACAGCATTTCATATAACCAATCACATAATCTACATTGACTCATAAACCAAGTTCGATACACCGGTGTGCAATATTGTTTTTCTTTTGGGACGGTTTTAACTTTCTTTTTCAACGTTAAACTTTAAATTTCAACCGTCAGCGGCCAGAATTTCTTTTTCTCACGATCGAGTATATAGCGCTCAGTACAAGTTACAGAGCGTATTATCATCAATCCACAACAGTGTCTCAAAGTTTTTTTCCGAAGACCAAATGTCTTTCAATCAGTTCAGAGCTGAAGAATCCATTCCTCAAGCACATCTATCACAAACCATCTCCAACACTGAATCCAAATAC
This sequence comes from Ambrosiozyma cicatricosa, assembly GCA_030579935.1. Lineage (NCBI taxonomy): Eukaryota > Fungi > Ascomycota > Pichiomycetes > Pichiales > Pichiaceae > Ambrosiozyma > Ambrosiozyma cicatricosa. Next base: position 24,991 of record JAKTRY010000297.1, on the reverse strand, counting down.
TCTTACGGCATAAACACACGCAACATGGATACTATGGACCCCATGGACATCGAGGGTTACCCGGTGTACTCATATGACAATTCATCACAATCACCAATCAACACAGAGAAAGAAGAGGTAAAGGAATCATGGGGTAAACGATTTGCCAACAGTTTCAAAAGAGTTGAACCACATGTTTTTGACCCATCTTTAACACAGACACAAGAAGCGTATTTGAAATCTGCATCATCTCCATTGAAAAGACAACTTCAGTCCCGTCACCTGCAGATGATTGCCATCGGTGGTTCCATCGGTGCTGCATTATTTGTTGGTGCGGGAACGGCTCTTCATACCGGTGGGCCAGCTGGCATTTTAATTGTTTGGATACTTTCAAGTACAATGATCTATTTAACGGTTCAAGCTTTAGGTGAATTAGCTGTTACATTCCCTGTGTCTGGTTCATTTATCCAGTTTAATACAAGATTCATTTCCGCTCCTTGGGGCTTTGCCATGGCTTGGAATTATGTTTTCCAATGGATTTACGTTCTTCCGCTAGAATTGGTTGCGGTTTCTATGACTATTAGTTATTGGAACGACACAATCAGTCCCGCAGTTTGGGTCACGATTTTCTACCTTGTCATTTGTGGTATTGCCGTCTTTGGCGTTCGTGGTTACGGTGAGGTCGAGTTTGGTCTTTCTTTCATCAAAGTGTTAGCCATCATTGGTTTCATCATTTTGGGTATTGTTCTTGAATGTGGTGGTGGTCCAAAAGGAGGCTACATCGGTGGTAAACATTGGCATCATCCCGGTGCTTTCGCCAATGGATTTAAAGGTGTCTGTACCATTTTCCCAACTGCAGCTTTCTCATTTGCAGGTACAGAACTAGTTGGTTTAGCAGCTGCTGAAACTGATAACCCAAGAAAGACATTGCCTTCTGCAACAAAACAAGTTTTCTGGAGAATCTCATTATTTTATATCACCAGTTTAGTGCTTATTGGTTTGCTAGTGCCTTACAATGACCCTAGATTACAAAGTCCAACATCAAGTGTCGACGCTAAAGCCTCTCCTTTCGTCATTGCCATCGAAAATGGTGGTATTAAAGGTTTACCAAGTGTCATGAATGCAGTCATTATGATCAGTGTCTTTTCAGTCGGTAATAGTTCGGTATACGCTTGTTCTCGTACAGTTGTGTCTCTTGCAGAACAAGGATTTGCACCAGAATGGTTCGGTTACATCGATAGAGCAGGAAGACCATTGGTTGGTTTGATCATCACTTTGGCATTTGGTCTGCTTGGTTATTTGGCTGTCACTTCAAAACAAGGTGTGGTGTTTACCTGGTTAAGTGCAACTTCTGGTCTTTCTTCTTTCTTAACTTGGGGTTCCATTTGTGTTTGCCATATTCGGTTCAGATATGCCATGAAACTGAGAGAAAGAAGTACTGAAGAACTGGCCTTTACTGCCTTGACTGGGGTTTGGGGCTCAGTTGGATCTTTGGTCCTTATTTTCCTTATTTTGGTTGCTCAGTTTTGGGTTGCTTTATTCCCAATTGGACAGAAACCTTCTGCTTATTCATTCTTTGAAGTTTGGCTTTGTCTTCCTGTTGTCGTTGTCTTCTACATTGGTTACATGATTTGGAAGAAGGACTACACTGTTTACATTAAAACTAGAGATCTGGATATTGATACCGGAAGAGGTATGTTTGACTTAGACTTTATGAGAGAAATTATTGCTGATGAAAAAGCATATATTTCCTCAAAGCCACTTTATTATAGACTTTTCAAACTTTGGTGCTAATTGCTTTTACATTTTGAGCTCTTTTTTGACTTTTTTTAATTATTATTAACCGTTTTTTCCTATGATTCCCAACTGTGGTTACTGTTTTATTTGGCCGGATTCTCACATGACCTTTCTATAATTTCGTTTAGTTCTGCACGTTTTTATTTTTATTTCAACTTTGTATACTACTTATTTTTGGAGCTTTAACATATATTTATACCCATGATTCAGGTATATCTTTTTATATGTCAGTAAATGCGCATTCGTATAATGTAAGACTGATATATATACCAAGATAGACATGGGCCTAGATTCTGATATTGAAACTCTCAAGAGTTGTATTGTACTAGCCATGCTCGATATATCATTTGCCCCATTGTGTCAGCTGTAGTAAGACATATGGACATAAATCGATGCAAGCATATACGTCAAATCCTGAAAACTAAGTTAGGTGGGGCGTGGATAAAGTTGTTTAATACATGTGCATGCATTTTGACGTTGGTTAATGTACTGAAATATATAAAAACGATCTAAGGGTACATATTGTTGGGAAGGTCATCGAATGTATACCAATTGAGTCCAGACTGCAATAGACCAGCATATACTGCAGTTTCCAAGCATGTGTTATGCTTTCATCTCATCGGGGTCTCGAGCTCATCACCAGATATAACTAGGGTTTGTTGACTGGTGATTGCACATACTTCTTGCTCGAGTCTGTCAGATGTCTCCAAGAGTCAAATTTGTTCTCGAAACGCTATCTACAATTAGTTAGTGAAAATTGTGAGCCGCCTGTGTATCTTATAGCCAATAGATAACGATCAGGCGCGTATCTAGCAGGCGAGCTAGCGCTCTACAATATATTGAATATAATTAACTTGATAAGGAAGGTAGAGAGCTTGCAGGCTGATTTTGATTCAAATTTGAAAAGAATTGAAATATACGTAGCCTACCTATACCGCCAATATAGTTACTTGATATTTATGGATTTCAACAGATCTACTTTTAAAAATTCACGACCCTGTATTCATTAGTTATAGTGTGCAGATTTGGTTGGTCAAGTCATCTTTCTCTCAATTGCTTTAAAATCCTTCTGCGTAACCACAGTATTGCAATTTGGCCCCAGAATCCAGATGCATATCGAAAGAACAGTTTAAGTTTAACAAGAGGATGATACAAACAAGCCATGAATTCTTCGGGATTGTGGTAATATGTAGTTATAGGTGAGATCGCCAGGCCGGACACCTAAAGTGGTAATGTATCACCATGTACAGGAATCACAGTTTAGACGGTGGTCCATAAATTATGAACACAGGCTCAACTTCGACAGGCATGACCAAATTGTTATGCGTATTTCACGACCGATCGACGTTCGAAGATATTTTGAAAAATGGTTTAATTAGATTCCATACAGCTCGAACTGATCAAGGCGTATATAACATTAAGCTGGGAATATGAAATTAATTAGCTGGAGGTTGTATAGGTAGAAACAATTGTTCTGCTTGTATCAACACACTTCAGTATTGCACTGCTATAGCTATGCAGCCTAGAGAGAGTAGTACGCTGTGCCTGCCTGTAAAGCGTAATCATATATAGGTGATGCGATATATGTGCATTAAATAGCTCGATAAACAAAACAGTTGAGTTACCTGCCAACACGATACCGATACTACTTTTGATAACGTGTACAAACTGGCCCTAACTGGCCCTAACTGGCCAACGTGAAATTAACCGGATTCCTTGCTGACGAATAACCATAGCTGCACATATGGCTCCACTGGGTAAACATTTTTGGGTGAACAATTCAACTCAATAATTTAGTCCAGAATACTGAAAAAACCATAATTTGTTGAAAAATTTGGCTTTCTGCAAATTCTTCTTTTCGACATGTACCCAAGCTAATCTATTCCTCGAGACTTACTTCTATGTTTTTGGATCGGACTTGGAAGTAAAAGAAACTACCAATTGCCAACGCTTTCAATTCCTCACAACAATTCACTGTGATCCGTCACATCACTGACAATATATATAATCCTCAATTCCCTTGTTTCCAGCTTCTGAGTGATCTATATGGCTCAATACAACGGCTAATGGGATTTTGAGAGAACAAAATCAACAAACATACAATCAATTTACTACTTGTCATTATCCCCCACTTTTCTGACTCTAACTGAATTCATAGTGGAAGTACCCCACAACCAAACAACAAACAACAAACATCAACTTCAATTTCGAGTTGAATAATGCAAAACGGGGATTTTTATCAACATTCTAAATCATCAAACATGTCACCATTTGCCGACCAAACTGATGTCGAGCTGTCTTCATATTATGTCTATGATGGAAAAAAGGGGCCAACCACAGTAGTGGAACATGATAGTCGTGACAGTTACTTATACCAAGAATATCAAGAAGCTGACCAATTCAATGAAAGCAAACACAATGAGTCCCTATTTCAACGATGGCTAAATGGTTTCAAAAAAGTTGAGATTCCACAACTTGATCCAAACTTATCAGAGATGGAAAAAGCATACATTTTAGCATCTCGAGCTCCATTGAAAAGAAGACTTATGCCTAGACACCTGCAAATGATTGCCATTGGTGGTTCCATCGGTAGTGGTTTATTCGTGGCTTCCGGATCAGCTTTGGAAACGGGTGGTCCTGCTTCAGTTTTGATCTCTTGGGTGTTATCCGGTTTAATGATGTATTTCACAGTTCAGGCGCTAGGTGAACTAGCTGTGGCTTACCCTGTGTCTGGTTCTTTTGTTCAGTACAGTTCACGTTTCATGTCTCCATCATGGGGTTTTGCTATGGCTTGGAATTATGTTCTTGGGTGGTGGCTGGTCTTACCATTAGAACTAGTTGCAGCTTCTATCACAATCCAATATTGGAATACTACCGTCAATCCATGTGCTTGGGTTACCATCTTCTTCCTTCTTATCATATTCATCAATCTGTTTGGCGTGAGAGGTTATGCCGAGGCTGAGTTCATCATGTCATTGATCAAAGTGTTGGCAATCATTGGATTCATCATTTTGGGTATCGTTTTGAACTGTGGTGGTGGTCCAAAAGGTGGTTATATTGGTGGAAAGTATTGGCATAATCCAGGTGCTTTCCACAACGGTTTTAAAGGACTTTGTTCAACTTTTGTCACAGCTGCATTCTCTTTTTCAGGTACAGAATTAGTTGGTTTGACTGCTGCAGAAACTGAAAATCCAAGAAAGACTTTACCAAAGGCAACTAAACAAGTGTTCTGGAGAATCACCTTGTTCTATATTATCTCTTTGACCTTAGTTGGACTTCTTGTTCCATACACCGATGAAAGACTTTTCGGAACTTCTAGTGTTGATGCACATGCTTCTCCATTTGTCATTGCCATTCAAAATGGTGGTATCAGAGGTTTACCAAGTGTTTTCAATGCCGTTATTCTAGTTGGTGTCATCTCAGTGGGAAACAGTGCCGTCTTTGCCACTTCACGTTCGATTCTTTCTTGTGCCGAACAAGGGTTTGGACCAAAATGGTTTGGATATATCGATAGAATGGGTCGTCCTCTAAGTGGTGTTCTTCTTTCCTTGGCTGGTGGTGTTCTTGGTTATTTGGCTGCAACTCCATCACAAGATTTGGTCTTCACTTGGTTATTTTCATTCACTGGTTTATCTGCCGTGGTCACTTGGATGTGTATTTGTATCTGTCATTTGAGATTTAGACACATTTTGATGTTAAGAGATAGAGGACCAGATGAGTTGGTGTTTAGAGCACAAGCTGGTATCTGGGGTTCAATCATTGGATCAGTCATTGCTTTCTTTGTTTTGGTTGTTGAATTTTGGGTCTGTTTGTTCCCTCTTGGAAATGGCGGGAAAGCTGACGCGGTCACATTTTTCCAAACTTGGTTGTACCTTCCTATGATGCTGTGCTGCTGGATCGGATACATGATTTGGAAAAAAGACTATAGATTGTACATCAGAAACAGAGATGTCGATATTGATACCGGTAGAGGTGTGTTTGACTTGAATTTGCTGAGGGAAGAAGTTGCAGAGGAAAAAGAGTATTTGGCTACGCAGCCATGGTGGTTCAAAGTGTACAACTTCTGGTGTTGAAAATATGAACATATACCTTTCAAAATTAAACGATTTCAATTTAAAACAACAAAATACAACTTGCTTTTATTTACCTTTAATTTTTATTTTTTCAATTCAGTTTAGTGTCTTCTGTTTTTCTCTTTAAAATACCCATAGTATTTAGTGCGCTTGTTTTTATTTACTCAATATACTTCATTCAATTTTCAAAATGTTTACAGTTTTAATTAGGTGCTATATATATATCATTAGCCTGATAATTATAAATAAGAAAAGATTGTGACTTAGTAACCTGATTGTCTAACGTAAACCAGGTGAAAAGCTTGTGACACTATCAACATGACTTCCGAGTGGACAAGTCTTCAGAAAAGGGAGAAAGGGATGTCTCCATACTTGCATTGACTGGGATTGTTTCAACTTAACTTCTTTAAGTATCCTTGTTGTATCAATCTTTCAACATCTGCTTGTCTCACGAAGAACTGTGAGTTTTTAGTTAAATTGAAAACACCATATTCGGTTTGAATCTCACCAGCATCTTTCAAAACTCTGACATCGATGAAAACATCACTAGGTGGTTCCAAAGATCCACCTAAATCAATATCACTCAAGGATCCTTTGAACTCACTCAGTAATTCATCATACTTGACTATATATTCCTGTTCATATTGAGAGAGATTGTTTAGTTGATTTTTGTCGACCTCAATGTTAGACCACAGCATCTCATCCAATTTTGTAGCTCTTAGTCTCTGATAAGCCAATAAGCATCTTTTGTTTCTTCTCATGCACAAATGTGTGACAAATAACTGACATTGATTCACCTTTTCCTCCAGTCCTATTCCTTGTGACTGAGCTAATGCTGCAAGTTGATCAGCTTCTTTGTGAAGGTCTCTTGTTTCTCTAACGATTGATCGCACTAAGGTCTGTTGATAGAGTGGGAGTTTGTCTAATGTTTGTGTTCTTTTAGCATCTAAAATCAATTTATTGGCAAGGTCTCCATACATTATTGAGAGTGTCTCTTGATAGTTGTTATGAAATATGGGCAAGGTTATCAAATCATCACCATACTCCAATAACCACTGACCCTAGTTAAGACACTCGGACAGGTTTTTATCCACGCACGCGATCACCGGGTGGTATTGCAAAACAATCAAAAAAGTTTATCGACCTTGCAAACGTCGATTTATCGACTCTCAGGTTTCAAAATTTTGAGAACGTATCACCCGTGATTCAAATCTTCGAAGGCCCTTGTGACATCTGAATCCAGTCAAAATACCCTAGTTTTTCTCTTTGAAGATGCTATTACATTACAATCAAACTACCAATGACACCAAAGAGATATGGACGAAGAACTAAGAGTACTCTGAAGTCTACTGCTGTGCAGTTATCACCAGAATCGCATCATGAAGCGAAACAACAAGATCAGAACACGCCCTCCGGCTCCGACATCATCCAACACTCATCACCTATCTCCATCCATGCTGACATCAAAAAACTACATTTTTCAATATTGAACTCCCCTTCTCCAAAAAGTCGGAGATCAGGCAGGAAATCCAGGTCAGTTGAGGGTACTCCTTCTAAGTCAGTCACTAGTGGCGCCAAAACTTTACAGGACAGACTTGAAGCAGCTGGAAACACGTCTACAACCACAACACAGAGTGAGAATGAAGAACCACAAAGAAGATTAAGAGGAAGAACTACTCGAAGTTCCACAGCCAATGCTGCTAAACCGCTGACCTCTCCTTTATTTGACCTGCCTAATGAAGCAAACAGTGCAAATACCAAAAGTCTGGAAGATAGTCCTTCAAAACCGGGGAAAGGAACAACACTAAACAAAGCTAAAACATTACCTCCTGAATTTTACATAACGCCGGCACCTTTTGCTGAAAAGAAAAAACCGAATACCATTGTGAGTGTCATTAAGAATGTTAATGATGGCGATGAGAATTCAAGTGACCAAGATTTCTTTTCTGCTAATGATTCCCTCAATAGTTCACCTTCAGCAGCCCACGTTATCGGGAAGAACTTGCAGCATAATGTTCCACTATCGCCATCATCATCTTTGTCAAAGGATTTACCAATCATGGAAAAGCATTCTAATGGTGAATTGAATGCTCCGAAGTCCAGAAAAAGAAAGATATCATCACCCAAACCAAGAACCTTTTTTAAGAGCAACTCTCAAAATAAAACCGGTGATTCTCTCTTTGAATTTGATGATGGCAATGCAGATGGTTCCGTGTCTGATACAACACATAAGAAAAGGAAATTCAAAGGTGCTACTGTGGGTTTAAGGAGAACGAGGTCCAAATTGTTAAAGTCTCCCAAGAAAAGTAATAGTTTTCATGAAGCCGAAATTCCAAGACTCTCTTCAAATTCTTTAGATGAAAAGTTTTTTGTTGAGTCTCCTAAATCCCAGTCACCTGCTCCTCAATCAAAGCCTCTTTCTAATTCTTCCAATCAATCAAAAGAGGAAAAACTGATGGATTTGATCACTTTTGAGAATGTTGAAACTAGCAAAACAACATCACGGGAAAGAACAGTTGATATTGATCACGCTGATAATACCAGAGAAGATCCATTGGCTGATTTATTCACAGCTTTGGAGAAACGTCCTGCTGGACGTTCCGCTACTTATACAATAGGTGAATCTCAGAAACTTGAAGAAAACATTGACGCCGATAAGAGTGCCAACGAGGTTTTACTAGATGAGTTAAGAAATAAGATCAATAAGGATGTTTTAGAAATCAATAACCGTTCCCCATCCAAGAAGGGTAGTAATACTCCTAACGTTTATTTTGAAGATTTTTTGAACAAGGATTCACCTGCTCCTGAACAGCATAACTTTATCATGAATGAGAGCTTGGAACTCAATATTGATAATGATGAAGAACCATTAATTACTACTACAAGCACTACGAGCGGTGGTTCAAAACAGCCAGACAATAAAGACACTTTTTCCGAAAACAAGAGATCCAAAGACCCAAATCTTGAGAAATTCCACTATTTGGTTGACTGTATCTCAGATGATGATTATTCACTCTCTGAAAAAAGAAGTTTGCTTATTGAGTTGAGTATGAAGTTAAAGAAAGATGCTGCATTTTCCAAATGTGTGTTTGAAAGCAGTGGGTTACCTCATAGGGTTATTGAGATTGTGTTACAACAATGTTCAGATGTACTTACGTACACCATTATCTTTCAAATTTTGAATCATCTGTTGGATTTTGAACTCGCTCAATCTAATGACTCCAAAACTGTTAAGAGAGATGGTGTTTCTGCTAAGTTAATCAAGATTATTACTACATCAAATGGCATTCTTCTTTCAAACCTGAAGTCGATGATATCGGAGGCAATTCTCCGAAATGAATTTGATCTTTCGCCGCTTAATCTGAATAAGATCGAAAAGTCTGTTATTCAAGATTGGATTGATTCAAATGACAGCGAGAAAATCGCTCCTAGTTATCAAGTCACTCAATTACTGGTTTCATTATTCAACTCCGCTACATCTCCGGCTGATTCCATTGAATTAACGAAATGCCTTTTTGAAGAAGACTCCTTTGAAAATATTTTGAAAATTACCCCAACTGAAGAAACAGACAATACGAATAAGGACTTCTCTCTTGCTTTGATTCATATTCTTGAAGTGGTGGTTACTTTCAACTTGGAACTTGCCTTAAAATTCAGTGATTTGTTGAGTCATACTATGAGAAAGTTAAATGATAAGCTCAGAAGTTACTCCTTACATGACCATGAATATATTTCGAGTATTTTGAAAATCAATATTTTGTTATGTTCATCAACTGATGTTGAACAAAAAAAGGACGAGTGTCGAAGACTGAGTGAAACCATTTTCACCAAAGGAGAGTCATTAGAGATAGTTATGTTTGATTTGAACTTGTTACCACCACTTATCAGATTAATTGAAGATTCACGTATACTTACTGAGCGCAATGGCCCAACTACAGATGTCAATTTACAGGAACTCAGCTTGCTTGCTCTGGGACTGCTTTTAAGAATTTCTGATCATTTGATGAGTGAAAAGTTGCAAAAAAAAGATACAGATACTGTTGATAACAAGTCAGTTCTTGATGCTGATGTTCAAACAAAGTTAATTCAGTTATTGAACAATATAAGATTGGAGAACAACGGAAATGAAGTGAATAGGGTTCATTCAATTGGTTATTTTTGCTTCTTAGTTGGTGAATTAACTCCTCTTTTTGAAAGAGAGTTAAATACTGCTCAGCTCAAACGGATCAGAAAAGGTTTGAGCAGATTTGATGAGATAATTCCTGCAGAATGTACCTTCAAGGAGAAATTGGAAAAGATGATTGATCAATTGCCTTAACAGTTAACCACATAGGAATTAAATTTTTATTACTTCTTACATTTATTTTTCTTTAGAATATTGCGTGCCCTTAATCATAAGTACTTTATGTGTTTTGTATAGGATAGAATTTCTCATACGGAAAGTTTTTCTGCCTTATGTGTATTAAATTTTTTGTATACCTGCTCATTCGTTCCGGTTTAATTCATCATTATACTTTGGATTTAAGATATAATAGTAAAGTCTATATATGATAGTCACGATTTCATTAAAATGTATTAAATTCCGAGTTTGCAGAGGAAACAGCGAGTTTGGCCATTCTGAGCATCTTTGATTTACCACTCTCTGTCTTCTTTGGATTACCAGTAGCATTCTTAGAAGCACCAAATCCGGCAACTTTTTTAGGAGTTTCACGCAGCCCAAAAGATTTGGCCAAATGACCCATATGGACAGCCTTCAAACTGAAACAATCTCTTTCGGAGGACAAATGGGTGGTATAAGCTCTAATATGAGAGATGAAAGCATTAGAAGCATTTTCTTTCATGTCTTCATGGTCAAGCAAGTAACGTTCCAAATTAAGTTGGAAAGTAGTTGCGTGAATATCCCAGTTGTCCTCTTTCTTACCACTCTTTCTTTTCTCAGATTCATCATCTTTCTTACCAAAAGCATCTTTCAAAATATTCTCGAAATTGATGAAATGAATACTGTTTTCAGCATGGAAGGATTCAATCTTTCCAACATAATTCTCTTCAATTCCAGGTAATAAGAACAAAAATGCATCACCCTTGGAACCACTTCTTGCAGTTCTACCAACTCTATGCAAATGGTCATCGATCGTGAATGGTGGGTCAAACTCCACAACATTTCCGATATTCGACAAATCTAAACCTCTGGATGCCACATCAGTACAGAACAAAACAGAAGAATCCTCAGATTTGGAAAATGCTCCAAGTGTAGATGTTCTCACATGCTGGGTTAATGAACCGTGCAATCTGTAAATTGTGGTCTCAGTGTTCAGTAAAGGAGCTGTACTTGCTGTAACAATCTCAGGCTCCACTGATTTAACTGGTTTACCAGCTTTAATTTGTTCCCTTCTTTTTCTACAATCGTGGTCGTTGGTGTTGTTAGAGTCTTTTTCCTTTTCTGTTCCCTTTTCGGTCTCGCTGTTTTCCATTTTATCTTCTTTCTTTGCGATGACACTCACTGTTTTACCTTCTCTAGTCAACGCTTTGAAATGATAATCAACCGAGTCAGCACATGAAAAGAACACAATTGTCTTAGATTTAGGCACAGCTGCCAACTTCATTAGGAGACCAGACAATGACACAAATCTTAACTTTGGAGGAACAATCAATATCTGTTGCGTCAATTGATCAGGAGCCATTTCCATCTCTTTACCATCGTCCAACTTATCATTCGAAATCTCAACCATTTGATCGCCGTTCAAGACAAGTTTACTTAATTTCTGCACACTAGGTTTCAAAGTGGCAGAACATAAAACATTGATTCTCTTGTGGGGGAAAATTTCATCAAGATCAAAGCTTTGACTTCTTGTCAAATTTCCCACAATTTGTTTGATAGATTCTTCAAAACCCAAGTCCATCAACTTATCTCCTTCATCTAACACCAAATATCTCACTTGTGATAAATTCAACGTTTGTGTGTTGTCCATGTGGTCCAACAAACGACCAGGGGTCGCAACCAAAATATTAACACCTTTTCTCAATCTTGCCTTTTCAGATTTCTTCTTCTCTCCACCAATGACAATACCAGGCACAATTCTATGACAACACCTCACAAGACTTTCTAAAACAGCGTAGATCTGAATGGATAATTCTCTAGTTGGGGTCAAAATGATGGCGAAAAGTCCAGATTTACGGCTGAGGTTTGGAGATATTGTCAATTTCTGCAAAATAGGTAACAAAAACGCCAATGTTTTACCTGAACCAGTTTGAGAGTGAACGAACAAATCATTGTTTGCTGAATTGGATTGCCCAGTGGCTAATAATTTTGGTATCACCGATCTTTGAATTCTGGTCGGTTTGTTAAAACGCATATGTGTAGTTAAGTGAGATGTGAGCAATTCGTTGATTCCTAGACCTGGGAAAGTAGTATCATCAGAAAGTGGAGCATTGGAAGGAGCATTCTCATTTTTCAATTCATCGTCATTGTGATAATCTCTGGCTTGGATTTCAGGAGCAGCAGTAAATAAAGAAGAAACATAGGTATTGTCTTTACCTCCTGATTCACCACTTGTCTCCTTGACCCTCTTTGCTGGATGAGAACCATCATTGTTTGCAGGTCTCTTACCATTTTGATTTGATCTTCTTTTTCCAAGTGGTGCAGTATTTGATGTTGAAGTTGCTGTTTTCTTTTTATCAAGTCCCTTGGATCTACCTTGGAGCTTTAATTGTGCCTTTCTTCTATCTTTCCACTTACCTCCAGACACTTTGGCTGTTGTCTTTGCAGGTTTGGAAGAATCACTGCTTGGAGCAGCAAAATTAAGCATTAATCCATCGTCTTCATCCATTCCTGGTAACTGTTTGTATGTTGTTGAAGTGTTGACGTGTGTTGAACGTTTGGTGATTAGAACTTGGAAGAAAGGGTTGATTTGACATTTTTCAGAAAAATAAAAATAAAAGAGATTTTTTTTTTTAAATTTTTTTTCTCCGAAGACCATGCAGTGTACACACATTCAAACCTCAACTTTCAATCAAGACTTTGAACACCTGGGACTACCAGCAACACTTAAATCATAGAGAGATCCAATTAAAGTCACATAACACCAAATATAATCAATATATTTCACAACAATGTCATCATTATTTGTGGCGGAAGAAGAGGAAGAATTTCCAGAATCCGGACTACCTGAACAACAAGAAACCACAGAACCACAAGAAGAACCAGAATCAACATTTGAACAGGATGAGGTTCTATTTGAGATTCCAATCCACTACAAAACACCACAATCCTCATCAACAATAGTAATTCAAACTCCAACATCAAAACCGAGCCATCACTCAGCTAACACGACCCAATTCACAAACATCCAAATCAAACCAAGATCGAAAACCATTGAGATTTCGAAAAACATATCACAATTGAAATTCTTCAATGATGAAAAAGCCGACAATAAATGGAATGGAATCTCCAAACTAACACAAAACGGAAACTTGATTCCAGCATCTGAATCAACAGCATCTAAAAAAGACACGGTTCGTCACGGGAAGAAAAACTACATGTTGGGAAAAATCACACCATCGGATAAAAAACAAGGCGAGTTTGAACTCTACCTTAGTAAAATCAACTACGTTGCTCAAATCAGACCTAGTTTTAAGTACTTGGATGACACGAAGTCTTTGAAACAGGCAAGTATGAGAGAACAACAGGCTGCGTTGAACAAAGAAGCTGCTAAGAATGATAATGCTAATGGTAATGGTGGTCCGAAGAAGTTGAATGTTGTTCAGATGAGTGCTAAGTCAACTCATGAAAATCAACCTCGGTTAGGTGGTGCTTTGGTGGCTCGTAATGTTGAGGATGAAGAAGATCCTGTTGAGTATGTTTATGAGCCTTTTGTTATTCCTGATTCTGGTGCAGGTGACGCCGATGCTATGGATGTGGATTCCGGGGTCGGGGCCGGTGCGACTGGTGATTATGAAAAGAGACAGATTGTGGAGGGTATGCTGTTTGGTGATAATTTGGATGTTGCTTTGGAACCTTCTATGACTAGAAAACAGTATTTGGATAGTATTGTTAGGGAGACTAAAGTTGATATGTAACTTTTAAGTATTCTGCAGCATAATCCATCCATTTTAACTTTTAATTTTGTTTTACTAAATATACATTCGACTCCACCCAGGTCAACGATTGTAAATGATTCATAAATCACGTAACTTTTTTTTAAAAAGAATATGTAAGGATGGTATAGAGAATTCAGCAAAAGAATGAAAAGATCGTTAAAAGAAAATCAAAAAGTATTTTAGAATTGTTTAAAACAAAAAAGATCTAGTAAAAATCGTATATATCGTGTAATTTTTTCCATTTTTATTTATTTATTTATTTAACTCCTAGAAAACCAGCTAGTGGTCAAAAATGGGAGACGTAAACAGATGTAAGAATAAGAAAGAAGTAAAGGAGTTGTAAGCAAATGCATGAGTGACGTGACACTCAGTTTCAAATTATTCCCTAACAAATAACCTAAGCACCCAATTCAACAACCTTCTTAGCAGCTTCATCCAAGTCTTCGTGCAAGTACAACTTCAAACCAGATTTGTTAATCATATCCTTGGCGATGTCAAAGTTGGTACCTTGTAATCTGACAACAACAGGAATCTTCAAACCCAAAGCCTTCGTAGCTTGGATCAAACCTTCAGCGACGAAATCACATCTAACGATACCACCGAAAATGTTAACGAAAATGGCAGAAACCTTGTCTTCAGTCAAAATCAATCTGAAAGCTTGTTCAATGGTTTCTGGGGTAGCTCCACCACCAACATCCAAGAAGTTAGCTGGGGCACCACCGTATAACTTGACAACATCCATAGTAGCCATAGCCAAACCAGCACCATTGACTAAACAACCAATGTTACCATCCAACTTAATGAAGTTCAAACCGTATTTGGAAGCCTTAACTTCATCTGGGTCTTCTTGGGTGATATCTCTCCAAGAGAAAACTTCCTTTTGTCTGTAAGCAGCATTGTCATCAAAGTTGAACTTAGCATCCATAGCCAAAACTTCGTGTTCCTTGGTCTCAGACAATGGGTTGATTTCAATTTGAGTAGCATCCTTCTCAACGAAAATCTTGTACAACTTCTTGATGGCATCAGCAGCTTTTGGAACAGCTTCTGGAGTGTACTTCAAACCAGAGGCGATTTCAAGAGCCAATTCATCAGAGATACCCTCGGTGACACTGACTGGAAACTTCTTGATGGCATCTGGGTTCTTCTTAGCAACACCTTCAATATCCATACCACCTTCAGAGGAGGCAATGATCAAACTACATTGGTTCTTTCTGTCTTGGACAATGGACAAGTAAGCTTCTTGAATGGCATACTTTCTTTCGACAACGTAGACGGCAGTGACTTCCTTACCAGCAGCACCAGTTTGCTTGGTAATCAACTTGTGGTGCAGCATTTGGGAGGCCAAGTCCTTAGCTTCTTCAGGAGTAGAGATCAATCTAACACCTGATTGTAAACCATTGTCAAAGTGACCTTTACCTCTACCACCGGTCAAGGCTTGAGCTTTCAAGACCAATTCATTAGTGCCCAAGTTCTTAGCAATGTCGAAGGCACCCTCTGGAGTGGTGGCGGCATCACCCTTAGGGACACCAACATCGTATGATCTTAGCAAAGCAGCGGATCTGTATTCGTGGATAGACAAGTTTCTAACTTGTTGTAAGGACTGAATTAGTGAATCATTTATTGGAATTCAATTGATGATATGAGTTAGTATATATGGATTGATTCTTGGAATATTTGGATAGGGTGTATCTGGGGGAAAGAGAAGGGCAAAGACACCCCCAAGGTGGGAAATGGGTGAAGTTGACCCACGGGGAAACCGGTTTGAGGGGTCATCATCACCACCCACACTGTTGAAGAGCGTGGTCAAGGGCAGTTATAACATACTCTTCTAGCCAAAGGCTTGTATAACTTGGTGAACATGGTAAGTGCTGATAGTATATGAATTGAGGTGGTATAAGGTAGTAAGAGTAGAAAAGGATACACAGTGAAGAAAAGCAAGGGGCAACAGATGGGGAAAAACAGCAGCTGAGGTGTTCTTATACAGGATCTGGAAACCGTCTATGTTCTCACCATACTAACATACTAACGTACGTAAGCTAGCGTATACAATGTCAGGCCAGCCCTCGCTGTCGAGCGGAAGGCCTTAGTACTGGCCATAACTGCTGGCTGTTGTACGTATAATAAGGCATAGCGTGAGGGCTGTCAAGCGCTCGATTCAGCAGTACAAGAGTACGTCTCGCGGCCGACACTTTTCCTTTTCTCCACGACCTGACAATCGCTCGGATCACCGTCGAACTGGCCATCTCTTATCACGACGTACTGACGATTCGAATCTGATCTGGTGCACTGTCTAGTTGTTGACATTCATTTCTCCGTGTCTCTTACCATAGAGTTGATACCAGTACCGAACGTCATTATATCTGGGGTAAATGCACTCTTTCTTCGACTTCTCTTCATATTGTAAATCACAAAATTCCCTCTTTCTACTCTTGAAGTAATCCCAAACTGACCGTGTCTTGACTTCCAATTGCAATTGTTTCTTTTCCCGTTCACAATCATACAAAAAAGTTCCATATTGACAACTGTACAAATGATAAACCAATCTTCTCAAAAACCTTTCATTATATTCAAACTCATCTGGCTCTTGACGCATCAATTGATATAAGCAATCCAAGAATTGTTGGAAAACCGGAGATTCTAAATCATCATTCAAAATGTTTTCCTTGATCGCATTCAACATACTACCGGCTCCACCCATCTTACCATTTCCGTTGGTATTGTTGGTGAAATTCGATTCATTGATCAAATGACCTAGTCTTTCATTGAATTTGTGTCCAAAACTGCACCATTCTTTCTCAATCAACACAATGAATCCTTCCAATGTTCTATAGTATGGATCCATACAAATTTGAATTAATGAAACTATCTGTGCTGTTCTATCCCATCCATCAGAACAATGAACCACCAAATGCATCGAATTCAACTCAATTGTCTTGGTTAACAGATCAACTTGTTTCAAAATGTTTCTCACATGATACAGCCAATTCGATTTCTCCAATAGTTCTTTATTGATCAATTCACTTGAGATATCAGAATCTTTCAACGCTTCTTTCACTTTACCCAATGACTCTCTCATAGTATGGATATTTTCAATGTTTAAGAAGATACGCTTGACATTCTTGTAATTATCTCCATTCTCTGTACCTCCTCCAATGGCATGCTGGGCAATGGCATTTTTCACTGGTCTGGCATCAACTATGACATTCATAACATTTAAACCTCCATAATGGCCATTAGTCTTAAAGATTTCACTCAACAAACGTTCATCCTGATATGATCTATTCTGTTTCAATCCAACCAAAGGCTGAGAACAACGGGTAATTGTAGAGCCATTGGCTTTGTAGTAGTAACATAATGCAGGGAATCTATTCTTCGATCTGAATTTCACAGTATGAACTAAATTGTTATCACTGATACTTTTTGGAACAATTAATTTCGATGGGTAAGTAGCACATAATTTGTAATCTTTGTTTAAATTTGTCACTCTCCATCTATCAAATCCAGGAGATCTTTCTGAACTTGCGCCCGAGTCACTACCATTGGTAATCAAACCATTGTCACTCGCATTGCCATCTGAATCCGAATTCAAATCCAAACCTTGTCTGGTAAACTCTCTAACAACATTATAATCAAACCAACTATTGAAAACAGCTTCGATCTTAATAGGCATATAATTGAAAGCATACAACTGTCTTAAATCATCAATGCAAGTCAACTTCATTATGGATTCGTAAACAGAGATACAAGTATTCAAATCGTTGAAGTCAAAAGCCAAATAATTGAAATCTCGACATTTGATCCTTAAATTGCCTCCTTGTAACATCGAATTAATCTTACTGTTGCTCACTTCTGCTTGGGTTCGATGTGGCAAAAAAATCATGGCTGATCCTTTGTTCAGTTCAATCTTCTCAATTATCGGATAACACACCCAGAGTTCTCTTGATGCCATCTGAACTTGAGCTTGGGGTTTAGCCTGGGTTCCATTTGAATTTCCAGATTGACCATTCTGCTGATTCTGATTTTGTGTCTGTTGGGGTTGGGGGATCCGTTGTGGAGGAAGTGTGAAAATTAGATGATGGGTAGTCAAATGAAGCGTTCCAGTGATGGATTTGCCTCGTTTATGAAGTGTCACACCTTCCACTTTGGTCACTTGAATATAGTCCATCTTATGAATTTGTTAAATGCTGTCTTATTAATGATGTGAAATGCAAAAAGTATGAGATTATAAGGTGTAATGTATCTAAAAAAAGGTATAAAGATGTTTACAAAAAAAAGGCTCTACCTGGCTCACAGCTCTGAGCTCTGGCCCGTCCTTGCCTGCAGCGTATGGAGCGCTGCAAAAAATCAGTTTTTGGAGTGCTGTCCCTGTTCGTTACCCTTCATCCATTCACGCGCAATCTCGTCCTTGATGAACTTCTGTTTGTTGAACCATTTCCCCAAGGACCAGAAATTGTGCTGTTTCATCACCGGTGCTTGTTGATATTGACTATGAACCACTGATTCTGAATATGAGTCCCTCACTGGTTTTTCAACGGCGTTCTCAGGTCCACTAGATCCAAATTTAGCATCACTTGCAACATCAGCTTCATCTGTTTCAATTTCCCATGGTCTCATTGATTCATCGTTTGGAACCCATCTACCTTCAACTCTCCATTGACTACTATGACACATCTCTTGGATTCTGGAGACGGCTCTTTTGAAAGCAAACATCTCATCTTGTCCTGTAAACTTGGCCAAATCTTTGAAATTCGTCTTCAGTTCCACATGTTCATAATTCTTTTCACCTTCTTGATAAGACATCACATTTGGTCTGTATGGATTCTGTAATGCGATTTGAGTTTTGGAATACATCTCTTCATCCTGGTTTTGCAAATTGTTATCTATTCCTGTGTCAACATTCACACTCAAGTTTTCATCTTCACCAAACTTACATTTCGTGAACTTACGTTCAGGGAAAAATAACGATTCTGGTTCAGCTTCTGTTCTCAACACCAAGATACATCTGGATTCATACAATGCGTCGATCAAATTAATGAATTTTCTAGCTTCGTTTTTCTTTCTGATACTTAACACTGGAACATTGTCAACAATGAGAGTGTGATATCTGGCAGCCAATGAAATGAAGTCACTTGAACCAAACTTACAACCACTGCACAACTCATGGAAATCAAACTTCACAACACCTTCATGATGGTTCGCAATATCCAAAACTCTACCATATGATTTGAAACTCGTTGGTTTGAATTTTGTTGTATCGACTATCGTGTTAACGAGCTCATTGAATTTCTTTTGACCTTCAGAATCACCCAGTTTGTTGTTCACCACCAAATATGGAATTGTTTTCTGTTTACCTTCTTCTTGTTCTTCCTTGTAAACTAATCTGTAATCAACATTGGAGTTCATCTCATGAACATCACATCTAATCTTAAGTAATTTCTCAAACAATTCAAACTGGGACTTATTGAAACTGGTATCATATAAATCATCTGGTAATCTATTCGATGTAGCAACCAAAACACCACCAAGTTTGAAATAATATGTGAATAACATCTTGATAATCTTACCACTGGCCAGATCAGGCAACATGAACTCATCCAACATTAAAACATGGCATCTGTTCATCAACTTACCGGCAATCTCAAGCATCATCAATTCATTTTCCACTTCTAAGATTGAATGACGGTCATTTTGAAAAAACTGTTGGTCTTCTCTTCTTTTGTTGATCTCATGAATCTCATGAAGCACCCAAAGGATCAAATTATTGTAGTGGATTCTCAACTTTGATTCAATTGGTAAACATGTAGCGAAAATATCCAACAGCATGGATTTACCACATCCAACCTCACCATTGATGATCAAACCTTTAGGCGCATCGACTTCAGATAATTCTTGTTCCATAGATAAAACTTTGATCATATCTTTAGTAGTGGTGTTAATCTTAATCATACGACCCAAATAGGATCCATCAACCCAAGCATTCTTGAAAACTGAACCTGACTTGCCTTCGGAGTTCAAGTTTAAGTAAGTAGAAGGCATGAAAGAAGAGAAAATCTTGGAAGTATAGTAGCCGGTGTCCTTCTTCAAAAGGTTGGAATCAATTTTTCTAATTAACTCATTGATCTTATAACTCTTCTCTAAATTCGGATGATAATCTAACAACTTGGAATGTAATTTCTGTAAATGTTTGGCTAATATATACTGGTTGATATCAGTTTTTAAAATACCTTTGGCTAAATAATCTCTGTAAACCACAAGTGGATCCGCTATCGTCAATGCGGAACATGTTGATGACGGAGGTGAGGTAATTGACTCCGGGATTTCGTTTAATGGTGTTCTGTTGAATGTTCCTTTGGAACCACACGATAAATTTCGTAAACCTTTTGTTGCCGTTTCATTAGAAATACGCTTATCTAAGGTATGATATAAACTGCAAAAAACGTGCTGTTGATGGTGATGGTGGTATGGTGAGATCATCTTTAGGCGGACATGATGTAACACCGTGCTCCTTTTCAAGACGTGTCTTCGATGTCCTTGTAGCATAGGCATCTCGGGATGATGTTGATGTATAAGTGAGGTGTTTCAGTTGATGGGAAGGAAACTGTTTCTCCTTATTCTTGTGGATTGATGTGGGCAAAAGACAGAGAGGGAAGTGACGCCATTTTATAAGGACATCCACGTAATATTGGATTTGTTGGGATGCTAATTGGCAAGAAGTTGTGCCATGTCAAGAGTCAAATACATGCCGGAGTCGTGCTGGGACGGCCAAACCGTAGGTGGTACGGTTTTTAAATTTGGTATATCAGACAAATAGAGGATTTGGTCCTCACTAAAATAATTCACTCACGTGCTTTCTGTCAAGATTTTCCTGATAGCCATCACAAATGCGGCAAAAGATATGCTCCTCGTTGATAACGGACCTATGATATTTGTCCTATTCCAAAAAAATACACGTTTTAGAAGAGCTTTGTAGTACAGCAGTCCATATACGTATTGAGATCAGAAAAAGAAAATGGTTTATCTTGTCATCAAACAAAGGCGTAAAAGGCTAGGAAAGCCACTATACACTAGTGTGTACAATTAAAAACGGAAAAACATTTGATGAAACAAACTTGGCAATATAACTCTTCTATCAATTCTTCGTGTTTTCAAAAAATGAAGACAACACCAACATTTTTCATATTAGTTTAACAGAACAGGAGCAAAGTCCGAAAACTGACAAATCATATGTACAATCACACCCCACTTATCATCAATGCACCCTCCCGTGATATAAGGATAATGAAGGTTACTCATAAAAGAAGTCGTTAATTAGAAAGAAAATGGGATGAGAATCTGGTACATTTTAATTTTTTGATTTAGCTATAATTAATGAAGTGGATGAAATATCGGTTATAAACGAATCTTAGATTGTCTTTGCAACAAAAACACCTGGCATCCACAGAACACAAAGAAAAGGGCATACAAGAAAACAGCACCAAATATAGTCTTAGCCACAGCCTTACCGTCACTTGGATCATTTATTGATCCCATCATTGATTCATGACTATTGTAAAATAAACTACCGATAACAGATAATATAACAACACCAAATGCTGATATTATTGTGCAGAACCAAGCTTTACCTGACTGGTTTAAAAAATGAAAAGTCCAAAAGGAAATAGAGTGTTAGTACTTTGTGGATTAAGGAATGAAAAGGTCAGCTTTTTTGAATGATTGTGATTGAAAGAATGGCCTCTGTTACGTATGATGGTTTGCGTTTGTTCCATGGGCTCAACTTCCTTTGGAGCCAGGCTTTATTTGTTTCTAGACATGATGTGTCTCATCTCAATGAAAGATTTTTCAGAAACGGATGAATAATGACATAATCATGAGTTCTGTGTATGAACAATTCAGGAAGTATTGGTTGTTCTGGTCGATTTCACTTCTTGCTAATCGTGGGATGTGAGTTCAATGTCTATGAGTATGTTTAGCTAACTAAATGATGAGTTGTAGTCAACCATGGTAATGAAGTATGATGAAAGTTTTTTTTGTGGGTTGTTTAATTCAACTTTTCAAGTGATACGTAGTAAGAAAACGATATATCATAGAAACGAACTGGATTGACGAACGATTGCTTGAAATCCCACAACGTCTTCTTATATGAACTGCCCTGAATTGTTCAAAAGCCATTCCTAAACATTGTTTCTTGAGCTTATGTTTATCCGTTGTAATCAGGGCAACTATTAATAATTCAATAAAGATGTAAATGTGAATGTGAATGTACATGCCAAAGGCAAGTTGTTATCTGGAGCAGGCAATCATTCATGTGTTGTCATTTGAGGCCTTCAATGCTGGCCAAACTTGTAAGGAAATCACATATATAAATTGAACATACAGAAACTACTGGCTTCATAATGGAACAAGTATGTTATTTGTGTGTTTGATGGTGTTTATTTGGAAATAGTTAATCGAAATCGTTCAATCCGTGTACAGTTGTCTCATCATCATTTGTATGCAGCTTGAGTCTTGTAGTAAGCAGCACTTTCGTGAGAGCTGTAGACTGCCTTTTTATTTAGCGTGCCACTAATGTGTGAACCTATTTCAGAAATCTGAACCTACAGACTGCGAATCGGTGAGTTGGAAATGAAGTAGTTTGAAACTTTGCAATATTGAACTAAAGCAATGAAATTAAAAGAAAGTGAAATAAATAATGTAGAAGGAATATCTAATAAGAATAGGGATATAACGTATATACGAAACCAAAGAAGAAGAGAAGGATAAAAATCGAAACCAAATCAAAATCAAATCAAAATCAAAGAAAAAAAGTAAATTACAACCTTTTAGTGAAACCCAGGAAAAAGACAATTTGTGGCCCATCAGAAGAAGAGAAAAAGGGAGTACATGAAACACAAAGCGCATCCATATCGACAGTAAACCAGCTTAAGAATATAAAAGAAGATAATAAATATACATAAAAGAACAGAAGGAAATCAGTGAGAGAAAGGAGCTCAAACGGTAGTAGCAATTCCAGAATCGTTACTAGCTTCGCCATCTTCTTTGTTACTTTGCTGGAGTTTTTGTTTCTTGATATGTGCATTTTCATCATTCTCAACACTGATTCTAGCACGCTTCTTCAGTCTCTCTAACTCTTCAGAATCACGCTGGTTTCCTTTCTCAACAACCAAGTTACGTAAAAGACGATTCTCCATCTCTAACTGTTGGATCTTCATCTCCATGTTCTTGCTCATATCACTCAACTCCTTCAAAGTGCGTTCCATTTCTTGCTCTTTCATCTTCTTCTTAATACGGAATCTGGCACTTGCTGCCGTGTTGCGACGGCGTTTGTCTGTTTCAGTGGCCTTCGTTGAGGTATCAGAGTTAGTTGGTGAGCTCTTGCTGTACAAGCTTGATGTGGTTTGATAAGGTTGTGGAGAAGTGGACTGCACTGGGGAGAAACTAGAAACTGTGGTAGTTGATGAGGTTGGTCCAAATCTGGATTGGGTCACAGATGGAGTTGTTGTAACTGTTGGTGGTGCACTAGCTGTTCCAGAAGAAGGGGCAGATAAAGTTGTGTATGGTGTCTCAATAGAGTTGGCATTGGACTGATTTGGCCCCGTTGAAGGCTTGAATCCTAGGTAAGAAGATTGTGAAAGGTATGATGATGAGGATGATTGTTGCAAAGGCGCTGGTTTACCGGAAGCATTAGCGTCTGATCCAGGCAAGATGTCAGGTTTGTGGAATGCAATCAACTTGGCAAGTGCCTCTATTTGAACTTCAGTTAAACCAGCTGCGACTAGAGTGTTTTGAGCACCTTGTGGGACATGAACCTTAGGAAGAAAACTAGGTTCGATTGTTTCTGAGTGTTGATGCTGTACGGTATTTTGAGACACAACCTCTTGTTGTCTGAAGCCATTATATGAGGAGCTGCTACTTTGTTGCTGGAGTAGCTCATGTATTGTAGAAGGGATAGTTCTGTTGACGCCGTTATTGATCGATGGAGAAGGTGTTACGCTTGCAGTTGATGGAGAAATGTGGTTGAATGAAGTAGCACTAAAGGATGACAAAGAAGAGAGATGGTTGTTAGAACTATTGATGTTGCTAGATGATGTGTGTGTTATTGGGTTATTGTTGATGCTATTGGCATTGACTTCATGGTTGGTCCAGCCAGACAAGTTATCGTTACCATCTTCTGGCTTCACTTTTGGTTTGTCCTCATCTGGGAAGATGAAATCATCAGTCACAAACGCAGCCAAATCAGCATTGAGCTTTTCATCATAATCAGCTGGTTCTGACTCACCACTTGTCATGAAAGGTTCCATATAGACCAACTGTTCTAACAAGGCCATAGGAGTTTCGTCAACACTTGACGATTGGTTATTTGGGTAAGGCATGGTTGAACCTGAACTCTTTGATTTGTATGTGTATGATAATGTTTGATGAGGGTGAAAATGAGTGTTTCCACTTGGATTTGAAATCGATCTTGACCTTCCACCGGAACTTGAACTTGGGTTTGAACTTGAATTTGCAGTTGCAGTTAAGTTGACTGAGGAAGACGAAGAGTTTTCTTCGACTTTGGACATGTAACAGGAAAGGATAATATATAAGGTACAGACTTACAGTTGGTTGCAGTCGCAAGAAGTCAGTTCCGCTTCTTTTTTTTTGACCGGCACAAGATTATTATGTCACATACAACTAATACTACTCACTACCTGCAGTTCTTTGATGCAAAAATGCCAATTTACGATGAACTCGATCGAGTCAAATACTCCCCCATTGTAGCGCTCACGTGGCATCACGCCATCATTTGCAGGATTGCCGCTTGTAATTAAGAGAAGTCAGTCACGTGCGATTGCACCATTCACAAGAGGCATACCGATTCGAAAAGAGTCATATCGGCAAAAAAATATTTGCAAAAGCAATGCGGGCTAAGAGGTTCGAACTCTTGCATCTTTCGATATCACGGCCTAAACGTGACGCCTTAACCACTCGGCCAAACCCGCTGAGAACATTTTGTGAGGAATCAGATGCTGCGCCGCTCACTCAGCCCCAATTGTACTGCCACACGG
>JAKTRY010000296.1:0-29545 GCA_030579935.1 Ambrosiozyma cicatricosa | reverse complement strand
TCTTGTACCTTCAACCTTGGCCTCATCAGGATTGGCAAAACAATTATCATTAGTTCCACTTGTTTATCTAATGGAGTCTCGGTGGTGTGTAATTTCAATGTTGATGCTCCAGAAGTCATATTCGGTTGTTGTTGTAGTGGATTGATGAGCTAACTATTTATTCCACATGGTCGAGAAGTTTCGACAAATTAAATCTGGGAAAAATCGTGGTTTTTATATGCCATTCAATTAGGTAGTTAAATTCATTGTACTGTTCTGAATATAGGTTGGATTTTTGGGTGATTTGTTGATATCGGTTAATCGGTGGGGTAAATCATAAATGAGCCATAGTTATTTCACTGTTCAGATATAAGCTAGCTCGACGGTTTCAATTTGAGTCTCATCATCTTGAGCAAACACTAAAAGTGTGGCATGAATCAGCCAACACCCATGATGTTAAAATTTATATGAATTGACTTATAACTTCATACATACAAATAATGTTCTTTATTTTTGCAAGTAATATAAAAAGAACAGAGGGGTGAGGGGGTTTATATACAAAGAGAGGAAAGGTAGGGGAACAAAGAAAAAGAAAACACACAAAAAACTAAAGGATCATCAAATTGTAACAGATATTAGGAAACAAAAACATATATACACCAGCTGTGGATTGATTAGCACAGAAGAATGAAAGCTCATAAGGATTTGAATTTGTAATTAGACTCAATTTACCAACTGAGCAAGTCAAGTTCATAAACAAAATTTCATAATTCAACAATACTCCATTAAATTCAAGATTAAGACACATTCAATTGAATTAAGCCTTGGCAGCACCATCCTTAGATTCACCAGTCAACAAATCAGAAGAGTATTGTTGCATATTCATTTGGTTTTCCAATTCAAGCAATTGTTGTTCACCGACAATAGCGATACCCAAAGGAACACCAAGCAACAAAACACTAGAACCTAAGATCCACAATCCTGAACCCAACTTCAACATGGATTTCTGCAACAAAGACACACCACTAGAGTATGTTTGCAATAGGAAAGTTCTTTGTTCAGGTGAAATTATATCTTTCAAAGCATCCAATCTTTCCAAAAGGGTTTCATTTGCATCAAAATCATCCTCGAAGTCAGAATCTTCAGCTTCGGCATCGGAGTCTTCAACTTCAGAATCGTCTTCTTCTTTGGTTCTGGCGATTGTGTTATTGGATGAAGCGCCAGTGGCTGTGGCGGTTGTGTCGTTGTTTTTGTTTGCTAGTTCTTCGTCTTCTTTGTCTAATGCTTCGGTTAGTTGTTGAGCGACGGCTTGAAGTTGTTCATCGGAAAGATCAACGGCGGTATCGTCTTCGACTCTAGTAAGGGTGACCATTTTGTTGCAGTTGTTTTTTGTAATTGATTTGTTTGGTGGAGTAGATTTCCAAGGTTGTACTGTTTTTCGGGTGACAGTTGGGTTTTGGGTAATCTGCCATGACTCCATAGAATCCATGATGGATTATTCTGATTGAGTGATTCTCTTCTGCGAATTTGCCATTCGCTTGAAAAAATTTTAGACAGGGGGTTTCTGAGTCACGCACGACTTCTTTGATTTTTCAGAAATTGTACGCATGTTTATTTGATGTATAATGTTTTCACCACTACTACAAGATAACGGATATAATACAAAATCATGTATTGATTACTTCTATAACCTGAGATCGAATACAAATATCAAAATTCACTGACAAGTGGCAAACATATGACCGATAACTTTCAACAACTGATCATTCTCACAAGCAGCACTAACACGTTCCTTATCATTCAACTGTTTGTTAACTTGATTTTCACTCTGATGTGAACCTTCTTTCAACAATATCGTAACTCTGAATCTCTTAGGCAAGCATCTCTCTAATCTCACCTTAATACCCAATCCAATCAACGTAGCCAATGAACAATGTGTAATGGTAGGAGTAATGTGAACGATAATCTCACTAAGTTGACTATGGTTTGAATTATTCGAAACTTCAATGTCGTTCAAGTTTACCACCGCTAATTGACCTAACGTTAACGGATGTTCCGGGTCAGATATGGTTGATATCAAATCATAGATTTCTTGTGCATCTATTGGTTCTTGTTCTTCACAGTTGCTATCGTCATTCGAACCGGTTTGATTAGGTTGTTGAGAACGGAGTGATATATCTTCAAACCCGCTTGATATCGATGTTATCGTTTGACTAGATTCTATCTCTGGAAGTGTTAGATCATCACATGATCTTTGGGTAGTTATGAGCTCAGAGTTGAATAATGAAAGTTCGTAGAGCTGGTTGTAATAGTTCAATTCTTCTTGTCTGCCTAGGCTCTGTGATTGTGTTGTGCTGCTTTTAGATTCGTGTCTTGTTGGAAGTTGGGAGGCATCCAATACTGTTGGGTTGGCATTGATTGGATCTGCTGATGACATGATTCTGAATGGTCGGGAATGGTTTGTGATTACTTGTAGGTGGGATAGGTTCCAGTGCGTAAATAGTAGCTCTATGAGTAGTAAGTACGCCATAAGTCTGTATAGGCGCCGAGCGGCCAGTGGCAAATCAAAGCTCCGCGTTTGAACAATTTGAACATTTGGTCTTTGAAATGTGAGCAGATGTCTGGACTGGGATCTGGGTTATGAAACCAGTATAAAAACAGCAAATCAGCCCTCATGTATGCAATACCATGAATCTATATTAAGTTTGGATATTTCCTTTCCATCACTCGGGATTCAGGAATCACAATCCACCAAGTTCCTTTGCTAGCATCAGTTCAGCTCACAATAACTTACCACGATGGACGGTATTGACTTGGAATTACAACTTCCACTAGAGCTCCAACGTGTTGTTTTGAAGATTGTTATGGTTGATTATTTGAATCCCATATCGAATCTCCATGACATTCTAGCACAATTGATTTCAATAATAGGATATCACTTTTCAATGGATGAGATTCTTTCAATGGCGATTCGAGAACTGGGGTTTGATGCCTCTACTAATAGTTGGGTTGTTTGCCACTCTTGCTTTAGCAGTATTTATTTTGATAAGTTTGCTGAATTTGTTTAATAGGCAGATCAATCAAATTGAAAACAATTAAGATCTCTCCTAGTATTTTGAAACTATGTCCTTCCCCTTTTGAAGCTGAAAACATCCTGAAGATTCTTGAATCATGTTGTGAAAATGTGGTTTTTGTCATGACACCCTGTCAAAGCGGTGTTAGTGAAGAGCAATCCGAAAAGTTGCTTGCTCCTATGAAATATACCACCTCATTAGATTGGAAGTTGAATTATTTGGTACCACGATACGGTCCCTTGGTATTCAGTGAATTAAAACAAATCACTCGTCTAAAACAATTGACGTTCAACTTGGGTCTTCCTGGTGGCAGTAAGTTGTTAAGAAAAGTTTTCAACGCACTTCATCAAAAACCTGTCAAGAATGGCAAACTATTTGTGACCTTAAAATCTGAAATGTATAATTCAATACTCATTGAAGAACAGCAGCATTTTGCTAGTCTAATTGAATTGAACAGCATCATATATGAAGTTTCGAATTTGAATATGAAGCTTACTATCAACAATAATGACTTCAATTTCTATTCATCATCTTCTTTGATCATGGATAACTATCGAAATCTTTTACTCAATAATACAGTTCATGATGTAACTTTTTTCATTTTTCCCGGAAACTGTTGCCGCTGATCTTTACATTATTGGTTTGTTAAACCAATTGCCTTTTCTTACTACTCTTCTCTTGAAAATGAAAGACCAGGTTGTTGAACCGATGGCTGGAATTTCACCCTCAAATTCTAATATATTGTCAAAATAATACCAGAAGGCTGGCCTTCAGGCGTGGAATTCAAGTATCAGAATTAAACTTCAAGATTGAGACAACTTACATTGAGCAGTTGTACTTTCAGTCCAGTCACATTTGCCGGTATTCCAGACACATATTGCATGAGTTAACCATTAATGAATGCACCCTGCTTAACAAATCAAATCACAATAATGATGGTGATAGCCTTCCCCATACTCTGAAATTACCAATCAAGTTGCGGTTCTTAAACGTTACAGAAAATTTACATATTTTCCTCAGTCCTAAAATCACCAACGCTAAGCAACTATTGGATTTTCAAAAAGTATCGATCAAACTAGTGGTTCCGGGTGAAACTTAAAGAGATCAGAAAATAAATAGCCAGTGGTTTAATTCCCAGACAAAATCATCTTGATCATACCTCAATACAAAAATTCATATGCAAGTTATCGGTACATAGTCCGACATTTTTGTCAATTGGCATTGAGCAAAAAAATTACAGGCCCCGTTTTTGTTACCAGCTCGGCCAGCTATCATTTGTTCACTTGACAGGGCTGAAAAGTTTAACACTTCATGACAAGTGCTGTTGCAAAGAACACTCGTAGTTCAACAGTCCCAATTTCCCAGATCAATTAGAATATCTCAAACTAACATCACCACATCAGCTAATGGGACAATCCCCATCTCGTTTGAGATCACTTGATATAGATTTCCATTTCCTATATCAAGACATGCACCAACCGCTGAGATTTTTCTGCAAGGCATTTCTCTCCAACTTGCAGAACCTACGCACCCTCAATGTTGACATGAAGGCCAACACGTCTTTGAATCTCAGAAATATTTAATTGCCAAGCCATCTTTGCTCCTTTAATTTGACGTTCCATATTAGTAAAGAGAAACCAAGATATGTTGTTTGGGATGGTATGTTTCCTCTGAATTCAGAGTTAAATTTTTCTATCTCCGTTTGACTTCGGGTGAACATACCTATTGTTGTTGATGATCAGTATGGTGCTATTATTGAATCAGTAAGAAAGAATATATATGTTGCCAATAGAGTTGGAAGGCTCAATTGGGTTTGGTTAGATCATGACGATATCGAGAATAATTAACTGATCTTTAGATTTCTGAGCGTATGTGTAATTTGTTGTAAATGAAATTCTTATAAACATAGTAGATTTGGATACTTATGAATTAAGCTTCATGTGAACGATCAATCGATCTAAATTGAAGGAGTTGGGCATATATGCCCTGAAAATTTAAGTATAGAGCTAGCTTTCAACATGGACCGCGTGCACAATACAGCGGCTTGCAGTCTGAAGACTGAAGACAATCAGTGCGCAGTCCTGGAGGTGTCAGTGATTTTGGAAATTCTCTCTTTCCAAATTGATCTTGGAGAGTCTTCAGATCGACGTACAGTGCTTCAAGAAAACCTCCCAGTCATGGACTTAGCACTTATCACAAGAGCATCTCCTAACTCCTAATATCTTCATGGTTTCTGGATCAATATTACAGCTAACAAATCTCAGATAACAATTGCCAGTCAAATTTTAGATTACCAACGGAAGAACAATTCAGAACACAAATTCCAAGTCAAAATGGTTCAATTTTTCTAATATAAAAAGGATTCTCTTTCCAATTTCTCTTGATCATTTAGCTTCAGCAATATTAGTTTTAGGCTTGAACCAAGACACAAAAAACTATAACAACTTGTTATCTATTCAATCATTCAAATACTCTCATGAGAATTCTAGATATCATCACTCGCAAGCTAGCCTCACATCATGTTGACAGTCCACAAGACACAAAGGGATCTCCACCACAAATTGGTGTAACTGAAGGAGACGATGGAGATATTAGCAATGAAGAACAAGGATGGGCGGTAGAAGAACGCAACCAACGTCTTGAAATAACAAGCTCCAATGAGGCCATGAACGAGTGCCCAGAAGGAGGGACTCGAGCCTGGTTAGTATGTGCAGCAGCCAGCATCATCCTAAGTTTTACATTTGGTATGGTTAACTCCTACGGTGTCTATCAAAGCTATTACGAATCAACTTACCCTCATGTCAGTTCCAGCACGTTATCGATCATCGGTTCACTACAATCTTGTTTCACTCTTGTGTTTGCTCTTCCTTCCACAATCGTCATGTACTATGTTGGTACAAGACCACTTGTGCTTGTTGGTGGTTTCATTATGTGTCTTTCTTACTTCATGTTATCTTTGCAGAACAGTGTCTCCCAGGTGTTTGTCATTCAAGGGTTGATGTTTGGGTTAGGATCAGGAGTGGCTTATGTTCATGCTACTACTGTACTATTCCAGTATTTTGACAAGAAGAAGGCATTTGTTCAAGGGATTCAAACTGCAGTTGCGGCCATTGCTGGTGTATATTGGCCAATTGCAGCTAGAGGTCTAATTGACACGATTGGTTACAGATGGTCCAATAGAGTTATTGGATTCATTTACATTCCTTTTATGCTAATAGCTTCTGTTCTACTCAAGCCTAGACTAACTCCTCCAAAAAGAAAATCAGGGCAAAACTTTCTCAGAGTCAATTTCAAAGTCCTTTTGGATTACAAGTTCATGACAATAAATCTTTGTTGGATGATGTATATCATGGCTTTATTTCCAGGGTTGTTCTACATCGATTTGTTTTGCAAGCGTATTCAAGTCTCGAAACAACTAACCAGTTATTCGGTTGCCATAGTCAACGCTTCTGCCTGTTTCGGAAGACTCATTCCTGGTTACATAGCAGACAAAGTGGGAAGACTCAACTTATTAATCCCATTCATGTTCCTCAATGGTATTTTCCCTCTTGCTATCTGGTTAAATGTTCGAAACACCGGTGGTACAGCAGCATTTTGCGTTTTGTGGGGTTTTGTCTCTGGTGGACCTATGTCAGTTATGCCTAGTCTAGTTGGTCAGTTGTTTCCTGCTGAGGATATGCCTTCTTACTTGGCATTATTTTTCACGTTTGGTGGTATTGGTTCTTTGGTTGGTCCAGTCATTGCTGGTACGTTCATTCCTAAAGGTAATATCATTGGTGATATGGGATTCAATAAGTTGGCAATTTATGTTGGTGTGTTTCAGTTGGTGGCTGGATGTATCTTCATTATTCTTAGATGTTGTTACACTAAAAAACTGATGTACAAAGTATAGCTGGCCAGTAGTTGCGATACATTCATTGAATATTCACTTTCCATACTTTTGTTCTTTCATACTATATCAGCTGTTCACCTTTTTTCAACAATATATATGCATTTTTGTTCTTAGTAGTATCAATATCTATTATCATTTACTTGTTCTGTCAATCCTGTTTCAATATATAGTTGTCAAATTTGCCTAATAAAGCCTGCTAATTGATCGCCGTTACTTCATCAATGGTCACGATCGCGAGATCAAATCTTGCAAGTTCCAGTCTTGAGACCGAAAATTGATAAGTCAAATGACCGCATGAAGGCAATTTGCGAACTGTTTTCAAGTACGTTTAACTACATTATCTCAGAAGAATCTTCAGATCAAACATCAATAACAACGATGACGAACAACAAAGTGATACTAATAGGCCTCAGTGGTGCATCATCTTCGGGAAAAACCACTGTCTCCAAGATTCTAACAGCTATCTTGCCGAATTCCAAATTGATCCATCAAGATGATTTCTACCTCCCTGATGACCAAATACCATTCGATAAGGAACTCAATGACCAAAACTGGGATTGCCCAGCCGCATTTGACATGGAAAAGTTCAAAGCCACGTTGAAGAAATTGAAGTCATCACAAGAGTTACAATACTCAACGAAGGAAAAGCAGTCAAGTGATGATATCGTCAAGAGCAAACTCTCACAAGATGATATCAGAGATATCAATGAACTTGTGAAATTGAATGACAAGAAGCTCAATGAATATAAGATTATTCTAATTGATGGATTTTTGATGTACCATGATCAGGAATTGTTGGACATTTTGGATCTCAAGTTGTTTTTCAAGACTTCATACGAAACACTAAGGCAAAGAAGAAGCAAACGAGAATACGTTATCGACAATGGTGTTTGGGTTGATCCACCTTTGTATTTTGAACAGTTTGTCTGGCCGAACTATTTCAAATATAACAGAGGGATCTTTAAAGCTGGTGAAGAACAGGTTAAAGAGAGTGGTGGTGAGTTGAATGAATTCGCCAAGAGTAATGATATCGTCGTATTTCAAAATGATGACTCTTCCAATTTGAAGTTACTGATAGACGAAATACTAAAGTACATACTAGACAAATTGTAACTATTATAGGTCTGTGTTGTCTGTTTTTGTTTGTTTTTACTGTGCTTATGCGTCTAATTTCAAACTAATTTATATTATTTTTATCATTACAGAGGGCACCAATAGCTAGTAATCTACTTATTTTTTGCTTTTGTGGTTCTTCTTATTCTTCTTCTTTCCTGACTTTGTCTCCTGTTCCAAAATTTCAGCAGCTGACTCACTCTTTCTCTTCTTACCACTCTTCAAACTGACAACACCAGATCCTTTAGTAATTGCCTTTTTCAAAGTTTCATCATCCCAATTCTCAGCATTTGTATCCTTGATCTCATACTGGCTCAAATTCAAAGAGTTAATCAACTCTCTTTGCTTGTCTCTAAGTTCCTTAACAGCTTCTTCACCGGCAGTATTCAAATCATCCTCCAATTCTTGTTCCATTGCAGCGACATCAACATATTCTTCTTGTTCATCGACGGTTTCTTTAACCTCAGCTTCCTTGATTGGAATCTCCTTAGCGATTTCAGAAGACACCACAGTTCTTAAGTGTTTTGAAACCTTTCTGACAGTTTTAGCGAACATGGCTATAGATTGATTGCTTTCCACGTTCAATTCTTTTGAGACTGTGTCGATATCCTTGTGTTGTAAACCAATGGCTAACAAGATGGCACTTTGAACATGTGAGAGGTTCACATCTTCTGAGATTTTATTCGTGAAGTATATGTAGGCTATGCTTGGAATCAAGTCTAGAATAACGTGATAATCAATCAAGTTTCTTGAATATGACTCCAATCTCTTCAAATCAAATGGTGTGAACAAGGAATCAAGTTCAGCTTTAGTCAACTTTTCAACCTTCTTTTCACTCTCTGTATATTTCTCAACGGCATCCATCAAGGTCAATGATTGAACGGATGGAAATTTGCTGAAGTTATACGACAACAAGTTCATAAATCTCTTATGGAAATCACTGGAGAATGACTTCAACCAATCTTCATTTCTATTTGGTAAAACTTTCAACATCACACAGGTGTGTTCACCAGTCAAGTCATTTGAGGTCTGTCTCAAATAAACTGGAACAAACTCGGATTTCTTCCAGAACTTGAACAATTGTGGAGTCAAACCGTATGAAACACCCAAGTAATCTAAGTAATAAGGAGCCTTGTGGGACAAATTGATGAATAAAGGTGGTAACTTATCTTCTTTTCTGGGTTCAATCTTATCTTTCAAAGTGGCGTTTTCTAAATCTTCATCACTCAACTTCTTTAAAGCATACTTGTCGTCATTACTCCAAGTGCTGTTCTCATCAATATTGGCAAACTTACCTTCGAAATAATCACCCAACAATTGCAATGCCTTAGCACCATATCCCATACCGGTATATTCTGGGTGAGTGGCAATTCTAACAACTCTGGCACCTGACAAAGAGGCAAAGTTCTCATCTTGGAACTGTTGCGAAACCAACCATGGGATCAAATCACCACCGGCTCTAATACCTCTGCTTAAACTGCTTTTGATACTTTGCTTTGAAATCTCACCTTCCAAGGCCAATTGAACAATACACAATGGAGTAGGAATGTGACCATCTTTACCAACATCTGGGCCAAACAAGGCGTAAAGTTGATGTGCTGGAGCATCAGACATCAATTGTAAATCATTCGGTGAGTTCTTGTAATGGGATGAAACCATCAATGCCATCATCTTTTGTAAAAAGGCTTCAGAGACAGGATCATATGAAAATAATGTGTCACGGTTGATGTAAAACAAGCTGCACTCATTAGGATGTGGACAACCTCTGCTGCTGTACTTGACATTCTTGGTGATTTTGGCATCTAAGCATAACAACTTGTTCAACCATGATTCAACTGGATCCCCAGGGGCGTATCTGATTGGCTCGTCCAATGCAACTTCGACCAAACTACGTTGTCTGGTATTAATTTCGTCATCTCCTGTCTTCTTCTTGCTGCCTCTTGACACTAACTGGGTTTCGGTGTTTTGTTTCACAATGTTGTTGGATTGGTCTCTTAATTGTTGAATCAATTTCAAAGATAATGATCTACCTGTACCTTCATAACCGTTGATTGTGGATGCCATGAAGATCAAGTATGGTCCAAGCAATTTCTTAACCACTGGTAATGGAATGGCAGCTGCTTCATCGATGATTAACAATTCAGCTTGGCCTAACACTTGACTGTCAGTTGGTGAGATATATTGAATAGTTTGTCTATGGCCCAATCTCTTGATATCGACTCTAACAATAGCTTTGCCGTATGCTGGATTTGTTGATTGGATAATGTCGTAATCTTGGTGTTCGAGGTAACCCATAACATCGAATCCCTTGAACACAAATTCAAACAAGGTCTTCAAGTTTTCTGGAGATGGGGATGTCACAAACACATTAGAATATTCTTGAGAAATAGCAGCGGCAATGGCAATACCCAAAGCAGCAGACTTACCACGACCTCTTCCGGCAGTCAACGTGACAGTGGTATTCAAATTCTTCTCCACGATGGAATCAACGAATCTTAAAATTGCTTCAGCTTGGTTGGTGGTCTTAGCCAATGCAACTAAGGCACCAGCAGGTTGAGTATCAGCTAAACTTTCTTTCAAATCAATCAATTCTTTATCCCTCTCAGAAATATCTTCTTCATCTTTAGGTGGTAGTTTCTGTATGGTTCTAGCACCTGAGATGGGTAACACATTAAACTCATCATCCAAAACAAGACAGGACTTACAGTCAGACAAAGACAACAAAAATCTTTCATTGAATCTGGCAACGACATCAGTATGTGCTTCTGTTCTGTAACGAGAGTGGATATCCATAGTCATTGTATAAAGTTGTTTCAATGAGTTCATAGATTTAAGCAACATGATAACCAATCCACCACCTTCAACTGTCTCAATTGTTCTAGCCATCAAGTTAGGGGTCAAACCTTCAAAATCTTGTAAAATTAATGTACCGTATGTGTTACCCAAAATCTTTTCGGTTTCCTTATAGTAAACGTATCTGATTTGTTGGTTGGAAAGGAAAGCTTCAAATGGATCTAAGTCGTTTGCTTCTCTTTTACCTGTTTTCACTTCCTTTTTAATTTTCTTTTCTCTTTTTTGCTTATTTGAGGAGAAACCAAGTAACTTCTTCTTGTACGCCCATAGAACAGACTTGTTCATTTTCAAGTTCTCGTTCATCATGATGTGATGAAGAACTGGGATGTTGTCTCTGGTTTTGTCACCCACTAAGATAATGAAACTTCTTTCTCTGGTTTGAACACCATTTTTGATCAATGTGACCACTCTAGAATCAATCTTCTTCTTGGAACTCATGATTGTTGGTGCTGTTTTGTGGGTTTTATTAATTGAAAGAGGTCATTTTTAAAGGAAACAGGACCATCAAAACTTTTTTTCAAAATTTTGATTTTTTTTTTTCAAAAAAGATTTGTAGCCGCAACGCCCCATCCGCAAAATAATTTTCGTCTCTATTTTTTTTTATATGTGTTTGGAAAACTGGAGTGTATCTGTGATTTCTTCATTCAGATATTCAACTTTTGATCGGTATCATATCATATATATCATCAGAAAATGACTAGTGATAATATCTCAACAAGCTCAAATGAGACTGGATCTAAACTAGAGAACACTGCACAACAATGCGTGCAACAATCTGAATCTCAACCACTCATAGCTCAAGATCAAGAACCACACAAACCTGCTACTGAATCGACACATGAAAATTTAGAAACCAAGCAAACTGAATCAATTGGTGAATTGAAAACTTCCAATGATATCACTGAAGAATCATCAAATTGTTCAACTGAAGCTGCTCCTATTCCTGTGAAGGATGAAATCAAGCAATCTCAAGAGACCAAAAAATCGGTTACAAGTGAAGAACAGCCTTCTACATTAGTGGGTGAGGTGGTTCCTGCTCAAGATACCAAAGTTGAAGAATATATTCCAGGAATGGAACTTTCTAAAGCTGTTGCTCCATCTTTGAGTGGTGAGCCAACTGATAAAGAAGTGTCAGAGAATGGTAAAGGTCAAGAGAATCAAGCAACCGCTGAAGTCAATGAACCACAGAAAGATGATTGTGAATCGTCCAACCCAGAAGACGGGGATCAACAAAAATCGGTTTCTGAACAAGTGAATAAGGAAGAGCAAGAAGTATCAGATAAGATGGATACTTCAGAGGACAAGCCAAGCTCTGCAGCTCCTGATGTGGAAGAGTCAACCAGTGGTAATAATGATCAGGATGTTAAGCAAGAAACTGATGCTATGGAGATTACCAATGATTCCAAAAAAGTGCCCGATCAATCACCTGAAGAACAGGCAAAAAAGGTTGAGGATGATATATTCAACCCTTACAAAGAGATGAACTATTCTTCAGATGAACTTGAAGACGACAGTGATTCATCAGATGACTCCTCTGACGATAGTGACAGTGACAGCGATGACAGCAGTAGTGATGAAAGTGATGCAGACACCAAAAGGAAGTGTGTTGTCGAAGATATGGACAGTGATATTGATGAAGGTCCAATTGTCTCCAAGAACGAAATTGTTGATGAGATGGCACCAGTTCTGCCTGAAGATTTTACTATTGCACCAGATGAACCAATCCAGTACATCGGGACAACTATTGGATTTGTGGAGAGGAGTGTGTTGATTAAAGGTGCTTCATCTGCTGAGTTCAGAGTGTTGAAAGAAGGTGCTATTTTCTGCTTTGAGGATCGTACTCCATTGGGTCCAATGTTTGAAATCTTTGGACAATTGCAATCTCCTGTTTATAGAGTGAAGTTCAATACCGTTGAAGAGTTTGAAAAACTGAAAGATAGAAAAGATGAGAGGGTGTACTATGTTGTTTCGAAATCTGAGTTTGTGCTTACCTCTGATATCAAGGCTATAAAAGGTTCTGATGCGAGTGCTTGGAATGATGAAGAGTTACCTTTGGATCAACAAGAGTTCTCAGATGATGAAAAAGAGGCAGCTGCTAAATCAGCAAAGAAGAAAAGAAAGAACAAGAATAAGAAGAAAAATAACTCTAATGATAACAAGAAGCAAAAACTTTCACAAGATTCAAACAAACCTCATGGAAAACAACTACCAAACTACATGAAGGCAAGACTCACATCATTACCACTTTCAGGCACCAACACCAACAACAATAATAATAATAGGCCAGGCCAGCAGCCAGCTCCGTATCCTCAATCTGGCTATCAACCACTCCCTCCTCGTCCATCTTACCCGCAACAGTCTATTCAACAAGCTGCTCCGCAACCTACAATGAACAGCCAGATGAACCCTCAAATGATGCAACAAATGGCACAGCTATTTCAAATGGCCCAACAGCAGCAAGGACAGGGACAACAACCATACAATCAACCAGGTCAACAGCAGTATCCTCAGCAACAACAGCGATATCAACCACCGTATCAACAACACTCCCCACCACCTCAACCATATGGTTACAATCAAGGTGGGTATCAACAAGGGTATAATGCCCCTCCTCAGAACCCATATGGTCAGTACCATCCACAGCAGCAGCAACAGCAATCAAGTTATGGAAATCAACAAGGATATCCATATCCTCCTCAGAATCAAGGACAGTATGGTTCTGGTCCTCAGTATAATCCAAATCAGGCTGCTTACCCTCAATTCCAGCAGTCAGGGTCATATCCTCCACCTCAACAGCAGCAAGGATTGTATGTGCTATCAGTTCAACAGCAACTGCAACAACAACCGCCAACACAGAGTTATGGAGGTGCTAATGGCAAAACCGACGATGATGATGGCTACGATCCATCAATGGTGTAATTTGAATTACATGTGTGTACTTTTTGTTGTACAATAATTACACATACTTTTTTTCTAACTATAATCCAGGTTTCTTCGACATAAATTCATAACTTTAATTTTTTATATACAAACTTAGAAAAGAGCTACTAGAGCTAAAGATATCAATTATGTTCAACTGTACCGCCTTCATCTTGATCATACCATGCACTAAGCTAGTTTATTTTCCTAGTTTAGTATCAATACCGTTCTCCTTGCATAATTTAGCATAGGTACTTCTGGTCAAATCCAAAGTATCTTGAGGGAACCCAGCCAACTTTGCAATATCAACAGCATGAGAATAGTAACTAACGCCGGGCTTCAATCTATGATTAATAACCATCACATCATCACCATTCCCGTCTTTCACGGCAACCATCTCAGTATGGAAGAACTTCACACTCAACTCATTTAGATTCCCTGTATTCTCACCACCACAAATCAACCGCCCCAACTCCATACCAAAATGCGTAGCAAACAAAACCTTACACCGATTCAAACAGCACAATCTCCACAAACAAGCATAAGCAACAGAGACACCTTCCAACCCAGCAGTGCCTCTTCCCAACTCATCGATCAATACGAGGGACTGAGGTGTTGCATTTTTCAGAATTTCTGAGGTCTCCTTCATCTCAACCATGAACGTGGACTCATTATGATATATGCTATCGGAAGAACCAACGCGAGTGAAGATTCGATCGATTATTCCTATGTGCGCGGATGTGGCTGGAACGTAGCTGCCTATCTGTGCTAGAATCGCTATGGTTGCGTTCTGTCTTAGGAAAGTGGACTTGCCTCCCATGTTTGGGCCCGTGATTACGTGTGGGTGCGTTGATGTGAGTGTGCATGAGTTTGGTGTGAAGTTTGTTGTTCTTGTGGTTGTGTAGTCGTGGTGGTCGTTTTCGGTTTGATGGTTGTGGTTGTGGTGTTTGTTGTGGTTCTGAAGACCTTTTTCAACAACCAAGTGACGTCCTTCTACGATTTCGAATTTTGATGAGTTATCGACTTTTGGACAGACTAAGTTTTTCTCTCTAGCTAAGGAGGCGAAGGACTGGGCTATATCCAGCTGTTCGATGATCGATGAAAGTTGAATGAATTCAGCTGACTTAGATATAATTTTCTGTTTCAATGCTTTCAAGATCAATGATTCTTCAATTTGAATCTGTTGTTCCAATAACACCAACTGTTCACCTAACTTTGTCCAACGTGAATCCAAGATCTTCATAGATGTCTTCGTCTTCTCAATATGTTCCAACCCTAATTCTTTGACCAACGTAGGGATCACTTTACTCGACGACTTCAACTCAACGACAAAACACCCAGACTTCAAATCCCTAATTAGGTTGATTTTCCCCTTATAGCCAAACTCACCAAACGACTCAGCCAATCCATCAATCAACGAATCATACTCAACCACAAACTCATCATATTTGGCCCTAAAAGCCTTCAACTTCTTCGACGCATTTGAACAAATCGACCAATTCCGTCTAATCACATCAGCACCAGAGCCACTACTCTCGGTATTCATCAACATCACATCCTGATGAACGGTCTTCGATATCTTTCCAGCCAGCCTACTTAGCGCTCTCCGATCATCAACTGAATCAAACAACGGCATCAACACACTCTTCAACCCGGCTTCATTTTCCCCACATTCCTCACCATCAATCAACTCCAAAATAGACTCTAACAAACAAACACTGCCCGCCAACTCTCTCAACTCAGCCAGCTCGACTCTTCCATTCCCCACCCTTCTCACGATCCTAGGCAAATCACCTGTACGTTTCAACAACTGGGTGATCTCCAAACTGGTTTCATAATTCACTAAAAATCCACTGACTAATTTCTGTCTCTCTGCAATCACACGTGGTTCCACTGAGGGTCCCAATATCCAACGGTTCAGTAATCGGGCACCGGCGGTGGTTACTGTTCTGTCTATTGTGTTTGCTAGTGCTCCGACTTTGAAACCGCCTCTTATTGTGCTTATTAGTTCGAGGTCTTGTGCTGCTGTTTGGTCAATATGCATCGATGTGAAGCTGGATTGGGTTGGTGTGGAACTGGTGGTGGTGGTGTTGGGGATGGAGGTTGACGGGGAAGGGGAGGGAAGATAGAATATGCCTTCGTGGTTGAAAGGAAGGCATTCTTTGAGATAGTTGTAAAGGATAAAAGCCGAGCCTAGTGTTGAATGAGACAATGACTTGATGTAACTCTTTGATTGTTTTGCCGTTCCTTCAAACAACACAGCTATATCTTGTGTAAGTTTTGTTGTTTTGGTTCCTTTCTTTGTATCTGATTGAATCGCTTCAACCGTCTCATGTGAAATATGGTTAGGTCCAAGTCTTGTAATGTAGTACTGTTGCAAGTCAGGAAACTGTTTCGATAGCTCTTGGTACTGTGTGTCTAAGAGAACTATCTCTGATGGGTTGGTTTTTGTGATTTCTAGCATCATTTGAGGAAGCGGGCATTCTGAGGTCTTGAATGTTCCTAAAAGGGTGTCACAGGTACACAAACTGACAATTGGATCTGAACCAGGACTTGAATGTTTCACAAACACAGAAACCAAGAAGTTGTTCCGGTGATAATCTCTCAAGACTTCATCAATGATGGTACCTGGGGTAACCAAACGATTAATTGGTCTTTCAATTAAATTCGTATGCACATCTTGTCTTTGATCACATATGATAGCTTTGAAACCCAGATTGAAAATAAGCTGTAGGTACTTCTCCAATCGATAGTCAGGGAACCCGGCAAATGGAACAGACTGATTTTTCAGTTTCTTGGAAGTTAACGTGAGGCCTAACAAATTGGCATATTTTGAAGCTTGTGAGAAATATAGTTCGTAGAATGAGCCAACCTGGAACAAGATCACAAACTCTGAGCCGAATGTTTGATCGCTTGAGTATTGGTTGATTGTATACTGGATGTGCTGATAGAAAGATGTCATCTCGTTGTCAATATCTATGTCTATGTCATTTTCTGGGGTAGCGTGTAATTGTATGTCGTCGGAAGCCCCTACCAATTTATCTTCGGAGTTAATTTGTAAGGCAAGTATCGACTTTGTTTTTTTTTTCGATTTCTTTGATTTTCCAGTCTCTATTGAAGCCTTAAGAAGATCATTTTCTGTTGTGATTGGACTTTGTTCTTTTTCTTTGTGTGCCACTGAAACGATCTTAATGTCATTGAGGTTGAATTTCAAAAGTGGTGAAGTCTCTGGAATTGATGATTTGAACCGAGAGGTCGGCAACTGTGCCACTTTGACCAAACGAAGAGATCTTACCAGTGAAAAACGGGCAGAGTTGAGTAGGCTTAACATTGGATGATAGGATAATTAAAACTTTGGGAAGAAAAGGGTCCAAATCTGCATGGGCGGGAGTATTTGAGTATTTTCCACATGACATTCAATGTCTTCACTCACAGTCATCACTGTTTACTCTTCTCTCTTAGTAAAAAAACCTGCCATTCCCGCCCTGCGCACTCGATTCTGCGATTCTACTCAGTGGTGGTGGTGGGCCCTGCAAAATTTATTGTTCCAGTTCCAGGCAAGTTCCAACGTTCCAACCTGCGAATCCCATGAAAAAAAAGATCCTACTAAGACAAGACAAGATAGAGAATTGAGTCTTGACAAGGAACACACACTGAACAGCTGAACAGGAACAGACATCACAGAGCACAGAAACACCACAAAACACCATATATACACCACCAACAACAGTCTCTGGATCATGCCCATCTCCACCGTCTCTATCTCTGAGACCCCTCCTGCTCCAGCTCCAACCTCAATGGACCTTTCCAACAGAATAGCCACCATCAAACAAGACGGTGTATCTTCCTCAAACGCATCCCCAACTGAAACAATCAAAGAGTTCACTGGCAAGCTCGAGTCCCTTCCAAGTAAAGAAACAACACTAACAAACAGTGATGTCTTACCAAATGATCCCAACAACAATAATGCTTCCAAGAAAAACCATACGGTAATGGCCAACGGTACAACCAATACGAAGAACAACAGCAGTACTACAAGCGATGAACAAAATCGTTTTCAAAATAGTTTTGCAAATCATAACAAGGCAACCCAAAATCCAAAAGTCAAGGTAAACGAAGAACAATCCGACTCAGTTTGTCCACTTAACGATATCAAGGAGAACCCAACCCGTACCACAGGAACCAACACCAACACCAAAACCAACACCGCAACCACCGCCAACAACAAGAATGATCAACTAATCCCACCACCAACAAGGCAACGTACTTCAACAACGACAAGCCAGTTAAGTTCCACCCCAAACACACCCCAATCACATCAAAGCAAAAACTCTGCAGGCCGACTATCCACAGTTACGAATACCACCGTTGCATCAAGTGGAATGGACAGACGTGGTTATGACGAAGCCCACACCATAACGATCCCGAATGCATATAGGCCAACCGTTGAAAACGGTGGGTTAGGGTTCACTTCCGGTTCAGACAAGTACAGTCATAGTCATCAAGCACAGCCTAGACATAGATTCACCAGAAATGGTTCATTCGATATTAGAAACCAAAGAAGACGGTCCAAGATGAAAGCTGGTGATCGTTACGTTATTCCTGGACAGCGTGTTGTTGAAGGGCATCAGAATTATATCATGGCTTATAATATGATCACCGGTATCAGAGTCGCTGTTTCAAGATGTTCTTGGCTGCCGTCTCCTGTAAAAGAAGAAGATTTTTCAAATGTCACTAAGCTGATCTTTGATATGGAAGGTAATTCTCTGACTCCTGGTACGAAGTATGAGTTCAAGTTTAAAGATTATGCACCTGAGGTGTTTCGTCGGTTGAGAACCAGATTTGGTATAGATCAAGCTGATTATTTACTTTCGTTGACCGAAAAAG
Organism: Ambrosiozyma cicatricosa; assembly: GCA_030579935.1. Lineage (NCBI taxonomy): Eukaryota > Fungi > Ascomycota > Pichiomycetes > Pichiales > Pichiaceae > Ambrosiozyma > Ambrosiozyma cicatricosa. The sequence continues at coordinate 10,828 of JAKTRY010000296.1, read as the reverse complement.
TTAGTTTGAATGAGTTGGGTTCTCCAGGTAAAAGCGGTTCGTTTTTCTATTATTCTAGAGATTATAAATTCATCATCAAGACAATCCATCATTCTGAACATCGTCAACTTAGAAAAGTGTTGAAGCAATACTATGAATATGTTGAGAAAAATCCAAATACTTTCATTTCTCAGTTTTACGGATTACATAGATTGAAAATGTACACGAGAAAGGGAATCATCAAGGTTCATTTCATTGTGATGAATAACCTTTTCCCTCCACATAGAGCCATGAATCTGACTTATGACTTGAAAGGTTCCACACATGGAAGAAGAACAGATATTGAGGAGGCTAAAGCTGCTGGCAAGACTTCGATTATAGCCAAGGACCTAAACTTCTTGGAATTGAAAGATAAGATCTCATTAGGTCCAATTAAAAAGAAGCCGATCATAGAACAAATTGCCAAGGATGTGAAACTATTACAACAATTGAACATCATGGATTACTCACTTTTGATCGGTGTCCATGACTTGAGAAAATCTCAAGAAGAAGATCCAGATAACCTTATGGCTAACTTTGATCCACCTCCAACTCATCCACCTCAACCATTGTCACCACCAGCTGAACTTGAAACTGAGATTCCTGAGCCAGCACAAGGAAACCAGAACCCATCAAACCCATCGAATCCTACCCAAAACACGACCCCAACACCAACATCAAAACACCCACACCAAAAACAACAAGTGCAACACCAGCAAACGAACCAAACAACAACCTCTACAAACCCATGTTTCATTGAACCCGACGGAGGAATTCGAGCCACAGATGCAAACAACCAGGACCAACCATTGGTTTACTATATGGGTATAATAGACTCATTGACCAATTACTCTACTTTCAAGAGATGTGAAACGTTGTTGAGATGTCTTAAGGATAAAAGAGAAACTATAAGTGCCATTCCGGCGTTTGATTATGGTGAACGGTTTTATAAGTTTATGGACAAGATTATTGTTAGTAAGACTAAAGAGGAGTTGGATCAGACTAAGTATTAGGTTTATGGTTTGAGCTGTTGTGAAGCTTCAATGGTGTTTAATTGATTTAGATGCATATTTGTTCATCCATCTACTTTGCTCGGTTATATTCACCTGTCTGTCATATCACCTCTTCTTGTCCCATGTTGTGTTCTTCGATCTCAAGTTTCCTGTTTCCAATTTCCAATCCCCCAGTTTCCAAATTTTGTTCCTTCCTCGTTTTACTTTTTTTCTCTTCACAAGTTGTACGTGCATACTCAATCCATTTTTGTTTTCTTCCCAACTGTGTCTTCTCCTTCTGTTTTTTTTTCCAATTTCTTTTCTCAAATTCATATTTATTTCATTGTGCATTCATTTATCTCTCGTCTTCTTCTATATCAAGTTGTATTTTTTTCTTCCATTTTTTTATTCATATCTGCGCTGCTGTTGTGTTTCCCATACTGTTTTCCTCTGTGTTTTTGATGTCAAATTTCACAAATTGGAATTATTAGATAAGCTGCTACTTACTACTTATTGGACGTTTTCATTACTCTTCTCCAGATACAATTCAAGTTGTTCTGGGTTTTCATGATTATTATTTACCTGCATCTTGATCAACTAATGGTGCCAGTTATCATTGTTGTTTACAAGCCCTACTTTACATTATCGTACCGTATCATGTCATGTCATCATATTGATCTTCCATTGTCCAGTCATCTCTCACGCCCCAAAATTTCACCTTCCAATGATCCACTTTTTTGACTTTTTCTTTCCTTTTCTTATGCTCCAATTCAACGTCTTTTTTTCCATGGAGATTCCCAGTTGAATTTCTAACTTCCAGCAGATTTCTTTTTCTTCTACGATGTACATGCAGCCTTCGATCTCCATAATCATGTGTCCTCTAACTGTTTTTTTCTCTAGCTCTCTCTTTTTTTCTTTCTTTCCTTGCGTCAAGTTGTGTCTTCATATGTCTTTATTGTATAATTTTCCTGTTTTTTTCGATCTTTTCAACCTTTACAGATTTAAATACGGTTTATAGCAATTGCTTCTGTATATGTATTGTCTAAACTTACCACTTACTAAATTTAATTTTCCAGTTCATCGTCATATACTCATGCACATATGGTGTACAACACCTTTTCAGTAAGCAATAGCTTTGTAAAGAATAAAACGCAATATAACAGATTTTCTAGAGTACATAGAAAGTTTGAAATAAAAAAGGCAAGATAGTATATACCAAAAAGCAAGGATGCCCAATTTCTTTTTCCGAAAAGCAGAGAAAGATATAAAGGTTATTTTGTATCTTCGATCAATAAACAACAAAAGCCCTGAACCTATGAGAAGCACCCAATATAGGCAAATAAAGGAAGAATTTTTTTTGAAACTAAGAAGAGAGAAAGAAATTGAAAACAAAAAAAACAACATCATTATTAAAGAAAGAAATCAAAACAAAAAAACACTGATAATTTTTTTATTTTTTTTTTTTTGAAAACAAAAATTTTGGCAAAAAGAGGTTGGGAAACAGAAAATTAACTGGACACTGGACTATCTTACTCTTCAATGATTTGATCTTGATCAATGTCATCAACAGGAGCACTAACGACAGGTTCCTCAGCAGGAGGAGCCACGGAATCAACAGGGGCATTAGCAACAGGTTCAGGATTCTTAGCATATGAAACACCCAAGTTTCTTCTACCATATTCATAGTTATCCAATTGAGCAATGGCAGTTGCAGCACCATCTTCATCGGAAAATTGAACAACGGCATTACCGGAAGGTCTGTCAGTGTTATCATACTGTAATTCAGCTTTAGAGACAGTAGCGATTGATCCAAACAATTCAACCAAATCAGAATCAGAAGTTTCCCATGGCAAGTTAGTAACATAAATGGTGTCACTTGGTTCACCTTTACCTGTGACACCCTCGGTAAATTCTGTGTTTTTAGTAGAAGTGGATCTGGAACCTTGTGCACCACCAGCAGTGGAACCTTCCTTGGAGAAGAACTTACCTGCTCTAACATCGATTCTTCTACCGTCTAATTCGAAACCATTGAACTCTTCAATTGCCTTCTTGGCACTCTCTGGGTCACTAAACACAACAGTACCGAAACCTCTAGACTTACCATTATAAGTAGTCTTAATGTCGGCTCTTTCAATGTCACCACAGTGTCTTAACAAATCTTTCAAATCTTCAGTTCTTGTAGAAAATGGCAAGTTACCAACGAAAATTTCACATCCTTCAGCAGGCAAAGGAGGGTAATCTCTACCTCTGTGGCCATCTCTGTCTCTGTTATCTCTATAAGAGGTTTCTCTTCTGGAACGGTAGTCATCCTCTCTACGTCTTGGAGTGTACTCTCTATCATCTGATTTTTCTGGAGGTGGTAAATCTTCTCTAACAAAGATCTCACGTCCCATGAATGTGGTTCTGTCATATCTTTTGATTGCCTCCAATGCCATATCTCTAGTTCTGAATTCAACAGTACCCATACCTTTTGGTCTACCACGAGACGTCACAGTATCGGCTCTAACGACATCACCGGCATCTTGGAAATGGTCTTTCAACTCCCACCATTGCACACTGTAAGGCAAGTTACCAATGAAGATGGAATTAGCATGGATTCTATTGTTTTTAATTTCATATTCTCTCATGTTTTTTTCTCTATCGTCTCTACCATATGGTCTGTCTCTATCTCTGTAACCACCACCGTATCTAGAATAAGATGGTCTACCACCGTAACCACCACGGGAACCTCTGTAACTTGAATAGTAGGATCTTCCATTTCTGTCCCCACCTCTATCGTAGTCCCTTCTTGGAGGGGGGGATCTAGATCTACGTCTTTCTCTCTTTGGTGATCTTGACCGATCCTAATTTCACAACATAGCAAAAAAGCAAAAAAGCACAAGTAAACACATTAGTATCGGGGGTTCCTAATTACCACAGTAAACGAAAACGAAAGTAAGAATTTTTTTTCAAAGTTGTTGGTTGCACCAGGTATGTTAGCTCAGTGATGGGTGGAGGTGATCGAAGAAAAAGCACAAATATTAACATTCAATTGCAATTTGGAGAAATTTGTTCCATGCTATATTCGACATTTCAAATCAGTTAGTGCCCAAATCGAGTGAGGGCAGGTGAGCAGAAAGATGTGTCAGCACAGCAATAGACTTGTTAGATGACCATCAACTGTTCAACGCACGCACGCACTGGATAATTGTAGTTGTTTTGGCAGTATCAATTCAATCACATTTCAATAGTTAAACATTCATTCCAAAAATTTGTTTTCCTTTTGTAAAATGTGTTGTCTGTTTTGTTATGTTTGGTTCAAATAACCACCATCGTCAAAAGATCAAACCACAAACGGACGGCCCACAGAATGGCAGATGACCACGCTAGAAGCACGCACAGGAACAGGAAGGCAAAAGCATTTGAAAGTTAACCAATTGGGTACCCATTGAATCTTGCACTAAATCAGAGAATAAAATAAATAAAAAAAGACTTCTTCCATGGAGATAACAACATGATGAATGATGGGGTGCCAACACCAAGCTAAACACCTAGTAAAACCTAAGCAAAATAATATTAACAACATACTCTTCTGTAATCTTCTTCATCCATACGATCAGACATTGCGGATTCTAGATGTGAATTGGTAATAGTTCTTTGACAAATTTGAACTGGAGGGCAAACAATATGACCAAGTTTGCTGTCTGTTTCTAAGTAAAAAAGGGTTGAAAGGGTTGTATGTCGTCTCTTGTTCTGCACTTCTCTTTGATGCCTTTTTTTGTTTCTGTCTTCCTTTTTTTTCGTCGACCGCTGCAAATTGTAATTTTCAGTAATTTAACTTTTTTGAGTGATCCCCTTGAGAGTTGGTGCACGGGTGCAATTTGACAGTAAATGGTAAATGACTCGCTTCGCGTGAATGTCCCGATTCGGTAATGCTCAATTGGGATTGCCACTGAGGACCCAAGAGTCAGGACAATATATGGAGACTTGTAGTTATAATTGAATTTTGAAACGAAGTTAACAACCATGATCTATGAAAAAAAGTTACAAAAGTAATGAATGTAAAAATGATACAATAATATGAATTGATCGGTTAAAGAAATAAATGTATAAAGCTTTAAAAAAACTCAAAAGAAAAAAAATCAGGAAAAAAAGAAGTTGATGATGTGTATCTAACAGAAAAAAAGAATAGTAAACAAAAAAAACTTAGAAAAAAAAATGCAAATGAAATTATGTTATGACCTAGATTAAGAAAGCAGCAAATAAAAAAAACAATGAAATAAGATAGCTAGCCTAACATATCAAACTGAGATCAAAGAGACATAGTCAACCAATCCCAATTACTAGCACCATCAGAAGCACCAGATCCACCATTCCCATTACCTAATCCACTAGCACTGACATTACCACCAGAGCCACGTTTCTCAGCAACTTGTTGACGCAATGACTTTGAATTATTATGATCCGGTAACTTCCCATTCCCATTAACATTACCAGTAGTGATATTGTTAGTATGCAGAGACAAGATAGAATCAATATCTAACCCATTCCCATTTCCGTTCCCATTACGACCCATGGCAGTAGCTGAAGCAGGCGACACAGTAGCATTTCCCGATTTCAATAAAGTTGGATCAACCAACGAACTTGAACTCAAAGAAGCACTTGAATTTCTTGTTGTTCTTCCTCTGACAGAACCACTCAAACTAGCCGATGAACTAGACTTCTTAATCCCATGAGCAGTTGTGGGAGAAGGCCTCGTTCCAGACATCGAGCTTGTTCTTTTGATAGCATTCAACACAATAGGAGCCGGTTTCAAATCATCACCATCACCAACAGTTGGGTTACCGACACCACCAGTAGAATTTAGCTTCTTCTTCGATTTCTTGGATGATCCAGCACCACGTTGTCTTTTCTTAATAACATCGGTTTTCAAACTTAATGGTCTAACAACACCATGTAATTTTAAAAACAATCCACAGGCATTACATAATGGTTGTCCTTCAGGGTTACGTCTCCACAGTGGTGTTGTTCTCGTGTGGCAGTTTGTACATGATATGTCGGTTGTTGCTGTTCCACTTCCACTTCCATTGGATTTTGAATCTTTGTTGTGTGAATCGTCTTTTCCGTTAGATACGCTAGATTTTGTATTTGTTGTACTTGATGTTGGATTCGTGGGCGTTCCTGGAGTCGTATCAAACTTCTTGGATGTTCTTCTAGTAACTGACTTCCTCTTTGAAGCAACTGAACTTCTTCGACTTGGAGTTGATTTAGTTTGTTTACCATTACCATTGGAAGTAGTAGCACTAAACGGGTGTGGCGGTTGTGGCATCGTTGGTGTGGAGGCAGTAGACGTGGCTGAGTACGGCTGAGACGCAGTAGGAATATTTGAACCAGAAATGGCAATCGATGAGTCTGTAGTATTGGTGTTGGTATTGGCGCCAAACATATTGATATCTCCTTCAATATCAAAATTATTGAAACTTTGATGATCAGGCATACTCATTGGATGAAATGAAGACATTGGTCTTTGATGGTTATAATTGTTGTTGAACTGACCATTGTTACCAAGACCAGGAGATTGAGAATCAGTGAAGCTGAAAGAGGAGACAGACATAGAGTCGTGACCGGGGCCGCCCCCAGTGACACCTACACCTCCGACACCACCTCCAAGACCAATGCCACCGAATCCAAACCCATCACCACCATATGAAGCTGAATTGTAATGTTGATGGATGTTAGCCAGACTATTGGCATGATGATGACTATTCAATGAAGTAGGAATAGAGATGGAAACACCAGATTCATAACCTGTCGGAGAATCGTTGTCATGATCAGTTAAATCATTACCAGAGAGAAGAAAATCAGGAGGCACTGAAGTTGACAAAGGATCGAAATCAAATCCAGAGCCAGCGCCAGTACCAACGCCCGAGGAGGTAACAAATTCATGTAGACCACCAGCACCACTATGAGAAAATTCATCAACCATCATATTATCGTTGTTTTCGTTGGATTTGTTGCTGTTGTTGTTCAAGATACCGCTGTTCCGGATGATAGATTGGGAAAGTTTGGATTGTTGAGGTTTTAAAACAGGAGAAATATGTTTGAAGTTTGAAATAAGAGAAAAATCAGAAGAACTGTTAAGCCCGTTCGGCGATGGCGTGGTGGTTGTGGCATTTGGCTTGATCCCCTCCGAGGCTGATCCTGATCCTGATCCCATCCCCATACTTTTCACCTGCTCTAAATAATTTAAGTTCTTTGAACTCATGTCATGAATACTTTCACCTTCGTTTTCTTTCTTGATCTTCGGTTCATCACCATTGGCACCATCATCACCACTACCAGCAGCCAAACTCAAATCTGGGAACTGAGGCCAACTGGAATAATTATTACTATCATGACTCAACTGTAAACGATCATTATTATTATTCAAAGGACCATTACCATTACTAGAAAATGGGTTAACATTTCTTGAAAATTCATGTTGTTGCTGTTGTTGATCAATTTGTTTTTCATGATCTTCAACTTCTTGTTTCTTTCTCTTTCCATTAGTACTCTGCAGAAAACTAGAATACTGAATCCTATTAGATTCACCACCTGGGCCAGCAGGTTTCACAAGATGTTTATTGTCATTAATAAACATCAGTCTCCATGTTAGATTCTCCATTCTTGCTCTATACGGTAAACTGGCTCTTGCTTTAGAATACATCTTCCATAAAGCAAGTGCAGAGTTATCATCTGTTAAACTTGAAGGAGGTTTTGTGGTTGTTGTTGTGATTTTCGACGTCGTTGTTGTTGTAGTAGTAGTAGGATGTGTGTTTGTGACAGATGTGGCAGTCATTGTAGGAGACGATGAATCCATGATTTCGTCGTGATCTTTGTCTAATTTGTCTTGGCCTTGAAGTTGAACTTGGTCTTTGGTTGAATCAGTAATTTTGTTGGACCTTGACGGATCGTGAGGACTGTTGTTGTTTTGATTGGTATCTGTGAAAAACATATATGATGATAATCTTGAATATTGATATTGATGTTGATATTGATATTGATATTGATATTGATATCGGTGAGTATTTCAAAACTGTTTTGAAATTTTGGGGAAGTAGGTGTATGTAAGTTGAAGTAAGTTTGTGTCGGTGTTGGTTCTTGAGACGAAATGAAATGGAGATAAATTGTTGATTGATTGGGAGTGAGGGAGAGGGAGAGTGAAAGTGAGATTACACTGATATGATGGAGCAAGTTGAAGCGGAAGTGGTGGTTTTGAGGAAGTGATCATGAAAGCTCTGTTTGGAGAGTGTAACTGAATCTTGACAATAATGTGCAATTGTAGCAGAGGATATTCTAACAGGATTATAAATGAAGCTGTAGTTGTACTTCCATCAAACCAGATACTACAGACTATACAGACTACAGGTCTACTAACATTGCACATTACCAGTGTACCTTTACCACTAATTGGACGTTGACCGTTAATTTGTCGTTTTTGGCACTGTGTAATTCACTATTTGACAGTAGTGGGCATACGTATGGGTATGCGTATGGGTATGGGTATGGGTATGGGTATGAGCATGAGTATCTGCCACCCACTCAGTAACCCAATTGGCGCCAATTGGCAGACACGAGAGAAGAAAATCGTCGATAGCAGTGCGCCCTCTCATTGGCCGATCTGCTTATCAGTGGCTGGCCCGTATTCGTACTCGTAATTGTCCCACAAATCTGACCCGCGCCGCCATCTACCGCCAGCTACCTCCAATCAGAATCAGATTCAGATTCCATCTTGAGCTAACATACGCGGTAATATGTACGATATTCCAAAAGAGCCATATGATATGTTTTTCCACTATAAAACTTAATCCCAAAATTCGATCTGTTGATTCATCACCTACATATAACGCCCACAAAACTCATGAATAATGATGCAACCCATAGGTTCCAACGTCCATGTTCCTGCTCCCCGAAATTGAGCTAGTTTCGGCCCTTACTAAATTAACAAGAGATTCGGAATCATTTCGCATAAATAAATAACCTTAAACACTTATCCGCCGCCAGCTACAAAAACATGCAATTTTAAGGGACCAGTTTAATTCATAGTTATATAGTTATAGTTATAGTTATAGGCCAACAGAGACCGAACGGCTGTCGAACTAAACTTTGCAGAGCTCCTAAGCTTTTGATCCGGTGCTCTGATTGGTCCGATAGATTACTGATAAACATTTTTCACCTTTATGGGTTGTCTATTCGGTAATTTGCGGTATATGTAACATTATGCCAGTTCTGAACAATTGAAAGCTATAGTGAAGAAACCTGTTCTTTTCCATCAGATGCCAATTATGATCTAAAATAAATATATTACAAAGTAGGAAGAGGATTTAGTCTTCTTCAGAATATACCCGACTCTTTTTTTAAAACCTCTTTATAAGAAATCCAAACAACTTTGTTTGGCATTTCATTGATTTTATGGTTTATTGAATATATGATATTTTATTAGGTTAAAAAAAATAGTGCATGTATATAGGTGTTTTTATCCTACCATGGCTATAGCTATATATCAACTACATACATAGCTCTGTGAGTTTGAATTTACATCGTATATATACTTTAAATTTTATTGAATTCATGATTCATGTGAGTCATGCTCTGCTGTTTATACTGATTTAGATATATACGATGACTTTGAGGATGATACAAATTTAGTATGTGACTTTTGCAGCTTTAACTGAACCCCAGGTATATCACATATGTCTTTCAGATCAGATGAATTTCCATGATCATATATATGGAGATTTTTGTACCGCGTTACAATATAATATGGATATACCACCCAGAGCTCTAACTAGCTGTATATATGTGCATGGGTGTATCAATAAAATAAGCTTACCGCGTTTTTGAAGAATTACAAATTGGCTATAATTGTAAGTTTTGATCGAATTAAGAATTCTTTTTTTACATATATATCTATCTGAAAACAGCTATATTATTAAATAAATTAAAATTGGAAATATAAAATCGACCGCAGGGAGCTAGCTTTGACATTCTTTTTTCTTATCTTTCACCTTAATAATTAATTGTCAGGGTCCATTTGAAATTCCACTAATTTTTTTAGTTTCTTACAATTAAAACTTACTTTTTAATTTTGAAAAAAAAATTGGTAAATTTTAATTACGTATACGTAATATTAGAATAAAATAATTTAATAATATAAACACCATGAGTGACTTGATGGAAGTAGATGACACTCTTCTAACTTCAGGTGAACCTCCCACCAACGTTGTCCGCAACGTACACGGTGATGGAGAAGTTCGTGTTGAGGACAGTTGTCCTCAACACGAACAGAGCAACCACCATACCCAATCACAAATCACCACAAACAAACCCACTAACATCTGATTCATCTGACATCTGACTCACATGACACTAGAACAACAAAAAAAAATTCTTAAGTCCTCACTCCAGGTTTTGCCTACACGCAATCAGACTGGTCCAAAAAACTGAACAATTCAAAGACAACAGAAAAACAGCCATCTGAAACAACCAAAAAGAAAGCCGTCAAGGAATATGTAACAACTGGATCTGAGATCAAGGAAGCTAGATCCATCGCTGATGTTCCACTAGATCCAACACTTTTGAACCAGTTCAACAGCATCAGAAACGATTCGTTGACTTCTACCAACCACAAGAAGTTCAAGATTCTTTCTAATACCCCGGTTTCAAGAAAGACAATCATCAACGGAATTGAAACCTTTTACAAACAGCAAAAGACTAGATTCAACAACATTCCCATCACATGCGGTTTTGACAACTACAACCCGAAGTTGGTTTACATCAACCCTGCTCAAATCTATGAC
>JAKTRY010000295.1:0-29545 GCA_030579935.1 Ambrosiozyma cicatricosa | reverse complement strand
TGTCATCTCGATGACGAGGAGCTTCAATATGAGTCCTTCTTGGGACATGGTGAATTAGCACCGCTTCTGCTCTTCATTGCTATAACCAAGTAGAAGTCATTTCACAAAGACAACAAACCAACTGTCCCAACTTTAATATTCTATCAACCGTCATCTCTTTGCTGGCCAGAAGTAGTACCAGGAGGTTGAATTGTATTTTCTTGGATGAATGGACCTAGAGCTTGTCCTGTCAAGGTCGATTGGTGAGATATGTTTTGACAAAGACGAGGACTCACTATGGTTTTTAAACTCAGTTTATCTTTGATTTGTAGGAATTGAAACTATGTATCCACCAATATTATAAGGTTCCAAGTTTGATGAACGTTAGGCTAATAGTTTTTTTTTAAATTTTTTTCCCAGATTAAGTTTATATGTTTGTACACAATTAATATACATATCGTTCTACTTGCTCTGAAACCACCATGCTCATTATCCATGCAGTAAACAAGCCCAATAAATACCTAAAAGTACTATAGACTCCTCTAACTTGCGAAACAACAAGAATGACCGGGGTATATTCCAATTTGATTAGGCAACAACTGAAAGTAGAACGAAAACTTTCAACATTAATTTAATGGTACACGAATAAAAGAATCAAATGCTATGCAGTCATAACGACCATCTATATACAAATGAAAAGGCTAAAGACAACTCATGCAGCACCTTGATTAGCCAAAGCCTCAGTAAGGTTCTTAACAGCCTCTTTCTTCAACCCTTCAATAACCTTATCGTCCATACTGGTCGACTCTATAACATCCATATCCATATTATGATCAGCACCTTGGTTCTCAGCTTCAACACCACCAGCGGAAATATCAGCAGTAGCAGTATCTGTGTTTGTGTTTGTGTTCATATTCAATTGCATGTCATCCGGAACACTAGACATCTTGATTTTCTTCTCCACTGCATCACAGGTTTTCTCGATATTGTCAATCGTGACCAGCGTGTCAGCTATCTTTTCCTCATATTTCAAAATTAGGCTTTCCCGTGACTGATGGAGTCTGTAACTGTTTAAGAGATGATGGAGGTTGATTAGGATGATCCTAATTTGTTCGATTTTTTCAAACACGTATTTTGGGTTTTTCGATATGAGGCCAATCAGTTCTAAGAAGTTCAAAAGTAGGGATTTGGTCATTTTTTTCAACTCGTCTATTCTTTCCTGTGTGAAGATCTCTTCTTCCTCTTCCTCTTCGTTATTACCATCTTCATTATCCTTCACGGCTGTTATTCCATCTGTACCAGTCTCGCCAACCACGCCATCTCCAGCTCCAGCTCCAGTAGCTGGGCCAGCATCCCCCTTGGACCTCCCAGTAGTAGGTATATTGTCATAAAGCTGTTGGATACCCGAATCCTTCAATGATATAAACTTATCTTCAAAATTCCAAATGTCTCCAAAAGATCGATAATTGACACGGGCTGGAGGTTTAGGAGGTACAAGAAACCTTAGGTCTTTCAACTCTGAGATGTCTTCGTCTGTCTTGCCCTCTTTCTGTAGCTGTTTCACTTTGGCCACGTTTTCATTGGTGAAAAATTTCACATATGGTGGTGGAGGTGGGTAGAGGGATGATATGAGGTCTTCTGGTGGTTGGTCTGTCATTGTTTATTTGATGTTGTTGGAATTTTTTTGGTTTGGGTGTTTGGGTATTGTATCGGCTGTTCCTTTTGTTGTTCTTTTGAATTGTTGTGAAGATTAGAACGTAAATGTAATTGCTCCTGTAATTGATGTCTGTTGCACCTTGTTGATGTGTGGAACTTCACCTTCTTTCAATATTCAGTTTGGTGTTGGTTGTCCTCCTCTTCACTGTTCGCTGATCACTGTTCAAGAAATCAGCGCTCCTCCCAACTTCAACTGTCAAATGAGCAGCGAACTTGGAAAAAAACACAATATACACGGTCAAAACGATCAAGATTACAGTGGCAATGACCCTCTTTTTCCTTTTTATTCCCCAGCATTGCCGTAAAACAACATCATAACACAAGATGTCCGAAACCGCAGTCAGTATGTATCACCAATCCACAGCAACAAAATTGAACAGCCACCATCACAACAGTTGTTCAACTGTAACCCCACCCCATCTCAGTTCCAACTCCCAATCATAATACTAACCAAAACCCCACAACTGCATCCCTCCCTCTGAATTGAGCAAAAGACGACGCCCATCATCCACCACATAACAAACCAAAGAAGAAGAAGTTAGAAATCAAGAAATGGACAGCTGTGGCATTTTGGTCTTGGGATCAAACGAATGAAACATGTGCCATTTGCAGAAACCATTTGATGGAACCATGTATTGAATGTGCTGGTAAGAACGACAGTAAAGGTTGTCCTAGAGCCGTTGGTGTGTGTAACCACAGTTTCCATTTGCATTGCATTGATACTTGGATTAAGACTAGAAACTCGTGTCCTTTGGATAGTACGGATTGGAATTTAAAGGAGGTGTTGAATTAGAAGACGAAGTGCGTTTTGCAAGGGTATTACCTTGCTTTGTTGAAGATGTTTTGGGTTGGTTCGGTTGAAGTTGTTATAATGCTGAGTTTCCTTTTTACAAATATATGCTTGATGATGGATCAGTTCGTCAAGGCCTTCATTTTGATGCACGTTTCAAATACACTTTGCAGAAAGAGATTATGATTACATCATTGGTTAGTTGCTTTTTAGTGGTATTCATTTGCCAAATTTCTCTATTTTTATCGTTCTTCTTTTACTAACACTCCAGCCTGTTTAATACGATATAAATTTGTTCGTTTTGTTTCATTTCTTATCTCCACGGAACTGTATTGGTAGGCGGGGCTTGTAAAGGCTTACTTGTTGGAATTGAACTCAGAAGTCTCAGGAATCCAAACTAAGAGTAAATTGATTTTTTTAACTAAGTAGCCTTTATTTCAAATTTGTCGATTATTGTAATACATAGCACCTTAAAAATTCGGGAAAGTTTCAAGGTGATACTCATACGATAAGTGATTTCACAGAACTATAATCTGCCAAATATACGCACGTGCCACTAAGAAAGTACACCAAATTTTTTCAGATTGACTGCGAAATCCCAATTTGCAATGACTTGGTGACTGAATTATTCACATGTGTCGAAATGGTTTACCAATATTGAATTGAAAGACCTTCGAACAGAACAACGAGACAGTCATTTACTCAGTTATCATCATTCTCAAAGTCACTAATTACGATTTACAATTTGGTGTATTTTGCAACCTGTCCATATAGTTTATGATTCGTCTGCTACGTCCATTAACCGCAAGAAGATCTTTACTATCAACATTACAACTACGAACAATGTCTACTGAACAAACCACCCCTGCTCCAGCACTAACTCCAGCTCCAGCTGCTACTGATGCCGCCCCAACTCATCCAAAACAAGGCCACTCAAAGAAAGCCAAGAAACAACAAACTTTCAACTTGAAGACACCAAAGGGAACCAAAGACTGGGCTGACAAAGATATGATCATCAGAGAAGCCATTTTCAACAAGTTAACTACACTTTTCAAATCCCACGGTGGTGTCACCATCGACACACCAGTGTTTGAACTAAGAGAAATCTTAGCTGGTAAATACGGTGAAGACTCAAAACTGATCTATAACTTGGAAGACCAAGGTGGTGAGTTGACATCATTGAGATACGACTTGACTGTTCCTTTTGCTCGTTATGTTGCTATGAACGGTATTTCAAACATCAAGAGATACCATGTTGCCAAAGTGTATAGAAGAGACCAGCCTGCTATGACGAAAGGTAGAATGAGAGAGTTTTACCAATGTGATTTCGATATTGCTGGGGAGTATGATTCCATGGTTCCAGATGCTGAGATTATGAATGTCTTGGTTTCTGGTTTGAAGAGTTTGGGCATCTTGGATTTCAAGATTAAGTTGAACCACAGAAAGATCTTGGATGGTATTTTTCAAGTTTGCGGTGTTGCTGATGAAGACGTGAGAAAAGTGTCCTCTGCCGTTGACAAGTTGGATAAGTCACCTTGGGAAGCAGTTAAGAAAGAGATGGTTGTTGAGAAAAACCAACCCGAGGAAGTCGCTGATAAGATCTGGGAGTTTGTTAAGTTGAAGGGTGAAATTAGACCTGTTTTGGCTACATTGAAGAGTAATGAGTTGTTGATGGGTAATGAGTCAGCTAAGCTCGGTATCACCCAGATTGAAACCATGGTTGATTATTTAGAAGCCTTTGGTGTTGAAAAATACATCTCTTTTGATATGTCTCTTGCAAGAGGTTTGGATTACTATACTGGTGTCATTTACGAGGCCGTCACTGAACAATCTGCTCCACCTGCCGATGCTGCCGAGAAGAAAGAAAAGTCCAAGAAATCGTCAAAGAGCAAGAAACACGATGACGAAGATGCTTCTGAGTACGTTGGTGTTGGTTCCATTGCCGCTGGTGGTAGATACGATGGTTTAGTGGGTATGTTCTTAGGTACCAACTCCAAGGGTAAGAAACACCCATCGATCCCATGTGTTGGTGTTTCTTTCGGTGTTGAGAGAATATTCTCGTTGATTCACCAAAGACAAGAACAAGTCAAGAAGATCAGACCCACTTCGACTCAAGTTTACATCATGGCTTTCGGTGGAGGTCAAGGATGGGATGGATTCTTGAAAGAAAGAATGACTGTTGCTTCCAAGTTATGGGCCGCGGGTATCGAATGTGAGTACTTGTATAAGGCTAAGGCTAATCCTAGAAAACAATTCGATGCTGCTGAAAAATCAGGTTGCCCTGTTGGTGTCATCTTGGGTAAAGAAGAGTACCCTGAAGATAAGATCAGAATTAAGATGTTGGGTACTGGTAATGAAAAGGATGATGGTGAATTGATTGATGCTAAGGATTTGGTCACTGTTGTGAAACAGAAATTGGAGTCTTTGAAAGTTGATGGAATGGATGATGTTACTAGATTGCTAAGTGGTTTGTAAAGAAGGATGTAGCTGATGATACACCATAGCTTCCATGCATATAGATCGATGAAATTGTAACCTGTGATTTTTTGTTGTATAATTTTTTAAATACGCTCATGTTTTAAACGATTCAACTTAGCTATGGCTATGGCTACACCTATGTATGTTTTTTTGCTTACAACAAGATATATCGTTAAGGGAATAACAGTAAATCTATGCCAAAAATTGAACATTCAAGTAAAAGTAGCTGCAGTTTCCCAAAAGAGGCTAGATTGTGAAAATTTAGTTAAGAAAGTTTGAAACGCATACAAAGCTGTGACACTTATGGGTATGGCTACTTCAAACTTTGCTGTGGACTGGCTGTAGGGTGAAATGTGATCAATGATGGGTTGTCATGGGCTGTCATGGGCTCTTCGATACAGATAGTGCTGTGTTAAAAGAATCAAGATAATTCACTGTTAAAAGAGATCCTGAAAAATAATACTATCCCTAGTTAACCAAGTTCCAACTCCTCTGCAACAGTTTCTCATTCAAGATCGCTGCAAGTCTTCTGCTCTTTCTGCTCCTTTTGCTCCTTTTACCATGGCTAGCAGCCCATTTTCATTCTGCCTGCAATTGTTGTAATTGCTAATTGCCGATGCGCCCCACAGTGAGTAATGAGCGTGCCTGCTCTCACCGAGTTTTGTGGGCATACCGCTCAATCTTATCACGCATGCTGTGAGCCGCGAGGCCACATGTTGTCCTTTAGATTTCTCGATCTGCAGCCTGGTGTCAGCCAGAGCCAACAAACACTTCTCAAAACAAGTGACCACAACAACACACAACGAGAGCATAGAGAACAACGACACTCAAGTTTCAACAGCTAAACAGGTAAACACCAACCACCAAACACCACTCTCTCCAAGAAAGGGGCAACCACTGAACACCAACCATCGTATCCCATTACAGCACCGGTGACCAGTGACAAGGACAACAAACAACAGAAAACAGCACTGTCACACACTTTGCACAGCTCCATCTATTTCGACATCAACAAGTGCAACGAGTGCAACTGAACCCATCTGATCTTCCCCTTTTCCCCTATTTCCCATCATTCCTTTGGTATCGGGGTTTATCAAATTCATTTCTCATCAAAAGAATTCAAGCCCATCCCGTTTTTCTTTCAGTTCTTCAAATTAAATTATATACCCATTTTGCTTCAACATTGCACCCCATTCTTCTATAGACACATTCACAAAAAAAAAGAACTGCTCACACCATATTTTCATTTCTTCAGCTTCTTATGAAAACATTTTGAACAAAACAAAGCATATTTACTCACATGTCAGCTACAAGTCATAACTACATCAACCGATCCAGGAAAAGATCAGCCGTTGATTTCCAATTCTATGAGAGTATCGGTGAAGGATCCTATTCCAAAGTGTACAGAGCCATCTCCATACATAACCATCGCACATATGCAGTGAAAATATTATCCAAATCACATATACAGAGAGAAAACAAGAGGAAATATGTGAATATTGAAAAAGATACGTTGAATATATTGGGTAAACATCCAGGTATAGTTACGCTGTACTATACTTTTCAAGATGATAAGTCGTTATATTTTGTCATTGATTTTGCTAAAAATGGTGAACTTTTGTCATTGATTAGAAAATTGGGCTCATTGAGTGAGAATTTGTCCAAGTATTACATGACTCAATTGATCGATGCTTTGGATTTCATACATTCTAAAGGTATCATCCACAGAGATATGAAACCTGAGAATATATTGCTTAACCATGAATGGAAACTGATGATTACCGATTTTGGTGCTGCAAAGATACTGAGTGAAGAAGAGTTACGTGTGCTAAGGCAAGATAATAAACAGGTAAACAGCTACAACAATTACAATTATAACATGGAATCAGGAAAATCTTCATCTAGCTCAACTAGAACGGGGTCGTTTGTTGGTACCGCAGAATACGTGTCTCCAGAATTATTGAAATACAACATGTGTGGATTCGAATGTGATCTTTGGGCAGTTGGTTGTATACTATTTCAATTGATCGTTGGAAGACCCCCTTTCAAAGGTGCGACTGAGTACCTGACTTTCGAGAAGATTATTGCCTTGGATTACAAGTTTCCTGACAATTATTACATATCACCAATGATTAAAGATATTATAAGGAATTTGTTGATCCTTAAGCCTAATAATAGATACATGATTGTTGATTTGCAAGTTCATCCTTGGTTCAAAGATGTGAATTGGACGAATAAAGAATCAATATGGAAGGCCAAAGTGCCGAAATTAGAAGCTTATAATCCAAAACTATACATGATGCAACAACAACCACGGGCAGCTATGAGCATGAACAACAACAATAAACTTAACAATTCACCAATGGCTAGTAATAGATCTGGTATCCCACCGGCGGCTTCACAATATTATGTTGATCCAACATCAAAGATGACTAGTAAGATGTCCAATATGCCTCAGTCGGTGCTGAAGAGACAAATATTGAATGCTCAGAATAACCCACAGTTGATGAGCAAAGTGTTGAGCAATAGATTAGCTGAGAAAAACAAAGAGATCAAGGAGAATTTAATCAAGACTCAAATGAATACTGCTTCAGCGGCTTCTTCTGCAGTCACTGCAGCCAGACGGTCAAATACTTCTCCTGCCACTGGTCATATGTCATGTACACCCACTGCTTCTCCTCGTCAACAAATGGTTCCATCACCTGCGTCTGTGCCTATCCGTGGTTCTCAGCCTCAATCTCAACAGCAGCTGCTCACATCACCGGCTTCTGTTCCGGTCCGTGGTAATGGTAATGCCTCTCAAACTCAAACTCAACAGATTGTTCAGGCACCATCTTCGCCTGTTAAGAAGTTTACAAGAAGTGAAAAGAGAATGATGATGACTCCGTATTCCAGCCATATCAACAATAACAGCTCGCCGAATATTCCTTCGACTAGACCTAATATCAACACTAATGTTTCTGGCTATCAAAGTGATATCAACGGATATTCTACAGGAAGAAGTGGCAGCAGTGACAGTACAGATGATTACGAAAGTTGTGAAGATGACGAAGAAGTTCATAGTGTTGCATTGACGAACAAGAAAGATCCAAGAAGAGACAGTTTGCAATTTGTGTCCTCTGAAACATCATCGTCACCTAACTCAGAAAATGAATCCTCTTCAACTTTCAAATCTAGTACTGCTGCTTTGAACAGTCCTACGAATCAATTCATCAACAATGGCAGACTTCCAAAATCAAGACTTGGTTCTCCAAAGACTCCAACTATGGGTGCTGCTTTCCCTCCTTATGAACCAGGAAGTGCCACCAGCAACAACAGCAATAGTACTGCGAGAAGATTGTCTCCACCAAAGGGCACTTATGAACGTCATGTCAGCAACAACAGCTCTCCAAACAGTCTGTATGAGCGTCATGTTAACAATTCAACGTCTCCTCAACAAACTGTCAAGAAGGCATCTACAACCCCAAATGCTCCTGGAAATCACACACAGTCTCCAACTTCAGTCATGAATGCAGCTACCCATTCAGTGGCTGGAGCGCCGTCGTTGCAGGATATCTTGGGTACACCGAGACCCAATGCTCAGGCAGTCAGTGCTGCTGGTGCAGTGGGTAACTTGATGTCGCATAATAGAAGCATGCAGTCTGAGAAAACCTTGTCTGAGACACAGTACCTGCAACAGCAACAACAACAAGTGATCAACCCTGTTTTGCTCAATAAACATATCCCGAAGAATATCACGGCCAAGCTTATGACGAACGAGTATATTTTGAAGCTGGATAATATTTTGAAGTCTGAGTTGACACATAAAGTGAATCAGTTCGTTCAACAGGGCGAGTCATTGGATGATTCCATTTTGAATACTATCATTACTGAGAATTCACATCATTTAAATAAAGATTTGAAAAGTTGTATTTTGATTATCACTTCATTGGCTCGTCTTTTGATTTATGAGATCAATTCAGATTTCAAGTTACAGTCTCCTCAGTCTTCGACTCAGTTACAGGCCCAGGATTTCTATTCTAAGATAATTGAGATCAAGTTGACTAATAAGAACGTCTCTATGTACGATTATGAGTTCGATGAGGAACATAAAGAAGGATACTTGATTTTGGAGCTGACTAATTTGAACAAATTGATTTTCTTGAGTGCTTATGATCCGAAAGTTTTGGTTAAAGGTGGTATCAATTCGAATGTCCGTGTTGGATTTGCTGTCAATGAAAGTGTTTCTTGGATTGACGCATTGCTTAAGGCTAAGGAACTGTTGAAACAAAATAAACATCAGCAACATAAGCAGCCACCTCCCCCAAAGCAACAAGTGGAGAATAGATCATCACAACGGCAACAGAATGTTCCTCTGCCGGCCAAACAAGTTGAACAGTCGAAGTCTGTGCCGCTTCCAAAGCAGAAACAACAGAAGCAGCCTTCACAATCACAACAGTCACAGTCACAACAACCTCAGAAGTTACATCAAAGACAATCCTCACAGTCAAAAAAACAGCCACCAAAGTTACATCAGCGAAGAGCATCACAACAGTCACAGAATTCACCAAGAATCGCACAATCTCCTCAACTATCACAACCACAACTGAAATCACCAAAACTGAAACAACAGTCAAGTAACAATAATAACAGTAAAAGAAACATAAGCAACTCATCACAACATTCGCAAACCCAGTCACTGAACGGGAACTCAATTTCATCGGCGATGGACGCAGCAGGAATTTCAATTGGTGCATATAAGAAATCACCACACATGAAATCTCAATCTTCGTCACAGATCTCATCAATGGCTCAAATCATGAAAGCACAGACTCCAACATCAACACATTTCCAATCTCAATCCCAATCTCAGTCCCAATCTCCTATTCCGAACCCACATGATAATTCAAATCCTCAATTATACACTCAACCGCAGTTTCTGAGGAGCAGAAAAACTTCAAACTCCTCAAACTCATCATCGGCATCCAACTCCAATTCAAGAGGCAAGAACTCCAACTCCAATGCGAAGTCCAAAACTAAACAAAGACCAAAGTCAATGACCATGTCCCGTTCTGGGTCGAGCGCGGGTACTGGATCACGTTCCGGATCAAGATCAGGATCACCTGGTCTGTTGATCCAGCCTCATTACTATCATCATAATGCTAATGGTGGTGTTGGGTTGGGGTTAAGTGGATCCAGCTCGAGTCCTTCTACACCTACTTCGAGCTCGTATGGGTTTAATGGGAAGAGTAAGGTGAATGGGAGTGGGAAAGTGAATGGTAGTCGTACCAGTAGTGGTGGTGATGGTGGTGCTGGTGTTGTTATGAAGGATTTGAATATTCAGTATGGCGGTGAGCCCAGACAGATGTCGAATAATTCTAGGGCTGCGTTGGCTGCTGCTGCCGCTGTTAAGAATAGTGTTGGTCGTCGTTGAGTTTGAATTAATTGTGTTATGCTAGTCCAGTTGTGGTTATGGTTGTTTAAAGTCGTTATACGTTTGAACCTTTTGTTTTTTTCTCATTTTTTAGTTCCTACTTTTTTCTTTCTTCTTTTCTCAATTAGTTTTTTTATTCTTGTTCTTTTCTTTTCATATTTACTTTAACTGAATTTGCTTGCATTGACTACTTGTGTTTTTATCATTTATTTTCTTTCTCTTTCCTTTCTCATTCCATTATGCATAGTATGTTATAGACATATCTTGATTCTTTCTTCAAATTGTCTTTTCTTAACCTTTATTCTGCTCTAGCTCCTGGGGCTACTTTGTGCTTTACAATTTTCTTTTATCTTTTTTTATCAATATTATGTTTTTATTCTTTTCGATTATTTAACCCTCCATGTGTTTTCTAAATTCATGCATATTGTTGCTCACTATCAGTGGAAGGGTTTCAAGCCCAACTTTTGTCAATCATTTTTTCTCTTCCTATTTATTTAATTTACCTTTTTTGCTAGCAATATGTATCATTCAGTTAAATGCATGTACTCAAAAGTCAAAAGTCATTTATATAAACAACAACGATACAACTTCAGAAAAATCATTCTTTTCTTATATATGTGGATTTATCCGAATAAATCATTTCAATTCACTAACAAAAGCCTCAAACAACTTCTTAACATCTTTAGAAGCAGCATCAGCACTTTCCAAGACTTCACTATGGGAAGCCATACCAGCAGCTTGATCAACAACGGACTCAGTAGTCAAACCCTTCTTATAAGCCTCCAAAGAAGAGACAGGAGGTTCACCTAACCCAGCATTAGTGATCAAACTCAATCCAAACACCTTCAAACCAGAGTGTCTTGCAACGATAACTTCAGGAACGGTAGACATACCGACAGCATCACCACCGATGGCTCTAATCATTCTCACTTCGGCTCTGCTTTCAAAAGTTGGACCAGAAGCATAACAGTAGACACCTTCATGGATTGATCTGGTTAGTTTTAGTGTATCTCTTGCAATTTGAATGAACTTCAGTCTCAAGTTGAAGTCATATGCATCTGACAAAGGTTGGAATCTTGGACCAAATTTGGAGAGGTTGCCTCCACGAAGACAATGGAAACCTCCTAGACCAGGTAAGTTCAAGTGGTCGTTGATGATCATCAAGTCACCTGGTTTGTAAGTTGAGTTGATACCTCCTGCTGCGTTTGTAACGAGCAAGTATTCAACGCCTAATAATGATGCAACACGGATTGGGAACGTCGCCTCTTTGAAATCATAACCTTCGTAAAAATGCAAACGGCCAACCATACACATGACAGGAACTTTATTTTCACCAATTAAGCCAAATAATAATGAACCATCGTGACCAGGCACTGTTGAGGTTTTGAAACCTGGAATTGAGCCATATGGAATCTTGATTGTCTCACCTTGTAAGATCTCTGAAATTCCTCCTAGTCCTGAACCACAGATGATTAAGACTTTTGGTTTTTGTAGTCTTGTGGAATCTTGCGATTGAGATGATTTGATGGTTAGTTCAATTGTGGATTTTGCTAGGTCTAGCTGTTTGTAATGTTTAATTTCTTCTGGTGTGTAGTGAGGTTCAGACATGATGGTGGGTATGATATCAATTGGGTGTGTAGTTTGGTGAATTGGTGTTTCCAGAGATATCAGAAGACCAGTTACTTATCTGAAAACGCATGCTGCCTCTTTAACCTTGTCGATTTCAAAGAAATGCGGATTTTTCCACTGCCAAGATCCATCTGGGACGGCACGTGACCAGTATGATCAGCTGGTCTGGTATCACGTGTAACACATATAAGGCTGTGCCCTTAAGCCTTTCACACTCAAATTTGAAGTGCGTTGACGGACCAAAAATTGGAATTCAGATGGCAGAACATGTTCAACAGAAGGGAGAACCTGGTGATGGTGGAATGTGTCTTTGAGCCTATTAGTCTGTTGCACAACAACCAACTTACCAGTCTCACATCAAACAACACCTTGATTCACCCGAATACATACAGAACCACACCGCTAAAACTAAAATAAATAACCATGGATAGCCAACTAATGGATACATCAGAGTCTGCTTTTTCAAAATTTTCTGTTGATTCCTCAGCACAAAACTACGATCAGTCTTCAGGTGATACCGCTGCCAACGACGTTTCCATGGTTGATTTACAAAGAGAATCTCAACTTTCTAACCATTATCAGGACTCTAGAAATAATTCTGCCCAATTTATAGAAAACGTTGAGGATCAACAGCAACAGCAGCAGCAGGCTCAACCACAACAAGGTCCAGGTTCAAGTTCTATTCCTACTAGAAGATCAGCTATGATTTTAACCGATGATTTGGAAACCACTAAGATTCAGGATGAGAGTATGATGGTTGATGATGAGAATGATATTGGACAAAATCCAGCACTTGTTCAACAACAGGCCCAACAACAAGCACTACAACAACAAGCTCAACAAGCTCAAGCTCAAGCTCAACAAGCTCAAGCTCAACAAGCACAACAGAAACTTCAACAGCAACAACAGGCACAGCAACAACACCCATCATCACAAATCACATCTCCACCATTTGCAGCTACTCCACCACAACAAGTGTTGGTTCCAACCGTGTTCAAATGGATAGAAGGAGGTTCCAAAGTGTTCGTCATGGGTACATTTACCGGCTGGAGAAAGATGATTTCATTGAATGGACCGTCATCAAAAGATGGTTCTTTCTCAGTACAACTAGCATTACCACCAGGAACACATAGATTTAAATTCGTTGTGGATAACGAAGTTCGAATCTCAAATTTCATTCCTACTGCAACAGACACCTCTGGTCATTTCGTCAACTATTTAGAGATCATCGCTAATGAACATGATGATCAAGAACAGTACTCATCATTGAACAAAGAACAAGGCACCTCTAGATCGAAAGTGTCGTTAAGAGCACTAGACTCCAAATTGGGATTAACGAAAGACGATGATGATATGGGTAACGGATACAGCAGATACCACGAAGAGCAAGACTCAACACTATCACATGAGAAGGACGAGTACTATACCACCATCCCGCCAATTTTCACTGACCCGAAAGTGATGGAGGAGTATTATGTTACGTTGGACAGCAATCAAAGATCAGGAAACCATAATCAGCAGTGGTTGATTCCTCCTCAGTTACCTCCTCATCTAGAGAGCGTCATTTTGAATAGTTACAATCATGCTGATAAGGATAATACTTCTGGTGCGTTGACTATTCCGAACCATGTCGTGTTGAATCATTTGGCTACTACTTCTATCAAGCATAATACTTTGGCTGTTGCTAGTGTTGTTAGATATAAGAGAAAGTATGTTACCCAGATTTTATATGCTCCTTTGCAGTAGTAATATGGTGGTTTTGATTCCAATTGATGAACTTGTGTTTCTTTTGCTTTGAATTTTTTTAATTTCTTGTTTCTTTCTTTTCACTCTTTAGCTATCTATTTATCTGCTATACAATACCTTAATGTATACCATTTGGTCATTTTTGCTTGTTTTTCTGTTTCGATGAAAAGAAAACTAACGTTATATGTCGCATCTGGATTGCCATCTTTTGCTAAATTGTTTGACATCTGGTTTTTCTATTTTCTTTATATATATGTTTTCGTATCCTTCATGATTAGCATCAATTTATCTCTCAATCACCTATGTCTAGACTCTATATGATGATTGTCCAACTTTCATATTTGATTAAGGGAACCAGAAGTTCGATCCGTATTTGTGTCAGAGATGTCTAGATTTCGCGCGTGTTGATAGTAGTGTTTACTTTTGTTAAATTTGTTACTAAGGGATTTCTCAAATATCTCACTTCTGCAAATCGAAATCAAATTTGGTTCTAGCGCTGGGACTCTCTGTGTGGATTTGATTTGTTTACTTACAGTAGCACAGTATCTGCTAGCCATTCCTCAACAAATCATACCTGTTCCAAAGTCATCTTCAACAAAAATAAAGGTGTCACTAAAATCACATCCAACTGGACAACAGGCAAAACAAAAACGAAAAGAAACGAAGAAAAATCAGCAACAGCACAAACAACAACAACAAGAAAAATGTCCACCACCACATCCACTCCTCCCAGTTCAAAGGAGTCATCGATAACAGTGGCCGTAAGAATAAGGCCCTTCACATACTCCGAATCACAACATCTAGCAAAGAATGAAGCCAACAGCAGCAACATACTCAGTTCATTTGGCAATACGAAAGCATCAAAAGGCAATATTAGAAACATCTTGAATGCAGTGGATGACAGAATGTTGATTTTTGATCCACCTGAGACAAACCCACTGGTGCAAATGGAACAAAATGCCTTCCCCAATGGGTTTGGACAAAGACAAAATAGAGGTGTTGGCAATCATAGTTCGAGAATAAGAGAGCATAAATTCATATTTGATAAGTTGTTTGATCAGGAGACTACTCAGGAGGCCGTGTACAATGCCACTTCTAAACCTATGATTGATTCAGTTATGGAAGGTTTCAATTCCACTGTTTTCGCATATGGTGCCACTGGTTGTGGTAAGACTCATACAATTACTGGAACTCAGGAATCGCCAGGTGTCATTTTTTTAACTATGAAGGATTTATTCAATAGGATGGAGGAAATGAAGAATGATTTCATGTTTGAGTTGACTTTAAGTTATCTGGAAATATACAATGAAAAAATCAAAGATTTGTTAAACCCGAGCACAGACCCAAGATCACTGTGTATTCGAGAAGACACGAAGAAAACTGTGGTTGTCACGAATTTATCGCAACATATGCCTCAAAGTGTCCAAGATGTGATGGATCTGATCATGATTGGAAATGGAAATAGAACGGTGTGTGGTACTGCTGCAAATGCCACTTCATCCAGATCCCATGCCGTGTTACAGATTACAGTGGTTAAGAAAGCTAAAGTAATGGAATTAAATGACCAACAAACGATAGCAACACTGTCAATTATTGATTTGGCTGGTTCTGAAAGAGCATCAGCAACGAAGAACAAAGGTGCTAGATTATTCGAAGGTGCAAACATCAATAAGTCATTGCTTGCCTTAGGTAACTGTATCAATGCCCTATGTGATCCTAATAGAAGACATCATGTTCCATATAGAGACTCGAAGTTGACCAGATTGTTGAAGTTTTCATTAGGTGGAAATTGTAAGACTGTGATGATTGTCTGTGTTTCACCATCTTCGAAACATTACGATGAGACGTTGAATACTTTGAAGTATGCTAATAGAGCCAAGGAGATTAAGACCAAGTTGGTCCGTAATCAACAGAACTTAAGTCGTCATGTGGGTTCATATTTGAAGATGATCACTGAACAGAAAGCTGAAATTGAAGAATTGAAGAAGAATCAAACCGAGTTGGTTCAAAGAGGTGTTGATTTGCGCATGGAGAAGATTAACAGATGTGACCTGGAGTTGACTCGTGCCATTGATGAGTTGAAGAGATCATTGGATAAGAATAGAAACGTTATGATGACTAAAGCTTATTATTTAGCAAGATTAAAGATGTTCATGTTGCATAAATATGAGATTGATAAGTTCTTAACCCAGTTTGACACGTTGATTGCTGCCAATTTTGATCTGATTGAATTTGATAACGTTGTTCCAGTTAAAGATTTTTTCGAGTTGCTTGATGAGTATTTCAAACAGGTTTTGAAAGAGATTCAAGAATTAGAGAAACGTGTCGTTGAGAAAAACGAGTTGGATTATATCCTGGAGGAATCAAGTAAGTTTATGCTGAACAGATTGCGTGATATGGAAGGTTGGTCATCTAGAAACTCTGAACAATTCCATAGCTATGTTTTCCAATTGAAAGAATCTGTGGACAAATATGTTGCTCAAGAAGCTAGTGTCATGGTTGGTGAGTTTTTCAAAGAGACAGGATTGAGTTTTTTGAATGATGCATATGTCAAATGTCTTCGATTAGTCATTCAATTGTTAACTTCTTCGTCTGATAGAATCGTGCAAGCACAAGTTCAAAGAGACCTCACTTCGATAGTTGATGAAAGTATAGATATTTTGAAGAAAATGGTCTCCGGTCGTGTCAATTTCATCCAGAATTTTAATCATTACAGTGAACTTATCACGAACAAGTTTGTCAATTCAGGCCCCTTATTTCAAACATCATCATCTCCATCCCCAACAAAGATATGTTTCACTCCCGAGAAAACGCCTCCGAGACAGCAAGAACAATCCATAACACCCATATCTCCAACACTATCCTTGAACCATAACAGCCATCATGGCCATCATACCATCGATAACAAATTACCTAGACCAGCAATTAAGAGAAATCCATCTTCACCACTTTCAAATGGGTTCTACAAAATCAACAAGACGACGCCGGTGAAAAGCAAAATTTCAAAATCGATAATTTCAGCAGCTACACTCAATACCAAAAAATCTAAAAAGACCGTTCGTTTTGGAAACGATGAAGTTTTTGCAACACCTCCACCTGTCCCACCTCCGTCTGCATCATCTACAACTGCAAATACATCGTCATCATCAACAGTGATATCAGCACCTGAATCGTCCACACTGAACAAGTGTCCCAGTCACTCTCATGGTTCTAATATTGGCGATAATTTGGATTCTGATGTGAGTATGAGTTTAGGTGACGCTACAGAGAATCTCAACACTTCTATGACTAGAAGACAATTGAATTCACCATTGAGAAGCTTGAGTTTGTTGGATGGTTCCGTTTCCGGTAACAATAAAGAGAATAACTTGTTGTCTTGTTTGATGTCTTCTTCTGCTTCTCCTGATGCTGATGAAGGTATGGTGATTCATGCTCCTAAACCAATGAGTCCTCCTAAACAGGATACTATTTTGGCTACTTCAACGAGTACGAGTATAACTACGAATGGTTCAGATCATAGTAAGTTTACATTTAACCCAACTAAGTTTTCACTTTCCAATACAAACAAAACTGATTTGTCTCATATTAGCATTACTACCTCGGTGAGTAAACCATTGACTTCTAAATCATTGTCTCCCATTAAGAATGTGGGGTTGACCACTTCACCTGGCTCTAAGTTTCAATTTAAAGGATTGGATTTCATGTATAAGAATCAGCTATTGAATTTTGATTCCAACAACAACAATACGGCATCCACATCGAACAACAATAACGATAGTAAAAATGTTAATGATAATGGACGGGATAAATTTCCCAATCACGGAAAAAACAACGAAAAATTCGAAATTAGAGCAAATGGTGGTGGAAGTCAAAGTAATGGAGTTGGGAGTGGAAAAGAAAACAGAAGTAGTGAATCGGGTGTTGAAAAAGGAAGAGCAGGAAGTCAATTGGATCGTGGCTTTTCTGGTTTGGGTGTTGCTAGCGTTGATGATAGCGCCATGGATTTAGATGATGTTGATGAGTAAGTCATGATGATACATGACTGGGTTCGGTTTGAGATATTGCTAATTCTATTCTGGGTTTTTGATTTATTTTAATTGCTTATACTTTTTTTCTACTTTATTCATTCAATTGATTTCCTTTACTTTAGTCTTTTACCTAAGCAAAATTAATAATGTCTGTGTTGTATATACTTGGATTTTTCAGCTGGTGTATTCTTTTTTGTTGTTTGCTATCTATTTTCGTCGACGTTAGCTCTATTATTATATATCTTTCAAATTTTGTCATTTGGGTTTTTTCGTTATTATACAGTCTCTTTTTTACTTCATATATATCTTATTTTTCTTTTTTCTTCATTTGTGTGTGTAAATTGATTTGTGTACGTACTACATTTGGGATCGGAAACAGCCAAGGATTACCAGATGTATAATATGCGATGCTGAGTGCCGAGTGCCGAGACACTTCGTGATTGCATCCTCGGCTGTCGGCTCAGTTTGCACCCAGTGAACGATCTATCTGCGCCGGACTTGCCGCCCGAGTGAGAGATCCATTAGATCCATTGATCAACTTGATCAACACAAAGACATGTGGGAGCGGCCCCCATGTCCCCACGCCTATACGTCGGCCTGATATACGTAGCGGCTGGCAGCGGCGCCGGCCTATTGGAATTTGGTACATCGGAATTAAGAACGAATTATAGCTTGGAGGGTGTACCCTGCACCACTCTGGACTCTGGGGAAAGGCGTTCCTGCAATACAAATTGTACAATCTCGGGTAAATCATAAGGCCTACAACTCAGCGACTGAGCTGGTGCGACTGTACAAGCAAAAACAAAACGAAAACTAAAACCCAAAACAGTAATTAAACAGGAGATCAAAGAGAAGGCCAAATCCAAATTCAGTGCCAGATCAAAATATGGGATCCCAAAGTTGAAATTGTCTCAGTTGTCGAGACTCGAAAAAGAACAACTTCCATGAGAACAAAACACTTGAACCATAGTCTTTTCTGCTATACCTGATCCTAGTTCACACATTCACACATTCACTCACTCAAGGTCACGATACGTCATAGCTACACATCTTTGGTAGATCACCTTAAACAGAAACACATTTATTGTCGCAGAAGTCAACCATCGGCTTCACTGGAAAAAAACACCAAATATAGATATCGAACTTACACGTTCTCATACAATTTACAACAACTAACATAAAGATAAACATAGGTTACCAAATTCAACATGAAACTAGGTACAAAACTGATATCCACGTTGATTTTTTTAACAACGGTGGCAAATGCATTATCGATCAAAGCAGGAGATGTCGACTCTGTCTGTAACGCAACAGCACAAGTGATTAAAGGTACCTTGAACTACTACGGTGGTTTGAACAACTCGGCCCAAATTGGTGTTTTCTACGACCCATACTACTGGTGGGAAGCAGGTGAAGGATGGGGAGGAATGATCATCAACTGGCAATTTTGCAAAAATAACCAGACGTACGGTCCTAATAATAATGACACTTTGGAGAGTATCTTATATGATGCGTTGATGTCTCAAAGAGGTTCAGGAAATGATTATATCCCATCAAGTCAGTCACTAACTGAAGGTAACGATGATCAAGCTTTTTGGGGTCTTGCCGTTCTGGAAGCTGCTGAAAGAAACTTCACCAATCCTCCAGAGAAAGAACCAGGTTGGTTAGCTTTATCACAAGCTGTGTTCAATACCATGTGGGCTAGATGGGATACGGAGAATTGTGGTGGTGGTTTAAGATGGCAAATTTTCACTTGGAATAAAGGTTACGATTACAAAAACACGATTTCTAACTCTTGTTTGTTCCATATTGGTGCTAGATTGGCTAGATACACAAGCAATGACACCTATGCTGAGACTGCAACTACCGTTTACAAATGGTTGTTGGGTAGTGGTTTTGTTGTCGATAATGGTAACAGCAGTGGTGGTTATGCCATCTATGATGGTGCTGGTATTGCTGCCAATTGTACTCAAATCGCTAAACAACAATGGTCTTACAATTTGGGTATCATGATGTCCGGAGTAGCCTATATGTACAACTATACCTCCGCTTCAGGCGGCTCTAGTTCCAATTCAAGTTCAAGTTCATCAAACTCAACAAATGGAGGGGTTGAAGATTCAACCTATTGGGGCACAGAATTAGATAAATTGGTCTCAGGTATGGAAATTTTCTTCAAAGATGGTATCATGTACGAACATCAATGTGAGGATTATAAGACCTGTAACAATGATCAAAGATCATTCAAATCTATTTTCTCTAGATGTTTAGCCATTACAGCAAGATTAGCACCAGACCATGCTTCGAATATCATGGACTACATTTACAAATCCGCTGAGGCTGCAGCTGTCTCTTGTTCAGGTGGTACCGATGGTGTTACATGTGGTCAGAAATGGACCGTTGATGGTTATGATGGTCTTTATGGGTTAGGTGAACAATTGTCTGCTTTGGAAGTTATGCAGAGTACGTTGATCCTGGAGACAGATGTTGCTCCTGCTCCGTTGTCTAATAGTACCGGTGGTACTTCTCAAGGTAATACAAATGCTGGTTTGGATACTAAAGATGCCACTAATGTTAATCAAATAACCATTAAACAAAAGGATAAGGTCGGTGCGGCTATTATTACTGCTATTGTGTTGGCTGTTCTTATGGCTATGTGTGTTTGGATGTTGATTTGATTTCATTAAAGTACTATATTTTTCGGTTTTTTGTCTCGTTTTTGTTTGGTAGTGTGTGTTTATCGTTATGTTGCGTGTAATATGCATGGTTTTTTTTATACTCTTCCTTTCATTTTGAATTTTCTGTTGCATCTATTATGTTTTTAGCTAGCTTTTGTGATTTTACATCGTTCGTTTTTCTTACAAAAGTTGAAATGTATCTTGGTTTGGCATCAGCTAATGAGCCTGTTCTTGGGCCTTGGCTTAGGCGTGACGGCTTGGGGGACATCGATCCGCAGAGCTGCAGGAGCTCAGTCGGATGTTCCAAATTGCTGAAATCACAATTCACAACGTACCTTCATCAATACATATCCCAAGAGGATCACATTTTCCATTCATCAGAAAAGATGGGCAATCACCTAACATAGATGATCACGATGTTATAGGCATGAGGAAAAGATCCAGAAACTCTTTTGTGTGCAGCAACTGCAAAAAGAAGAAGATCAAATGTGATAGATAATCCCCTTGTTCAAACTGTGTCAAATACAAAATTCAATCTTCATGTATCTATCAAAACCAAAACAAGAAACCGCATACACCATCTCAACTACATTTTCACGGCTCTACTATGTGTTTGATTGATAGTTTTCTAGCATATCAATCTGTATTATTACTTATTCAGGACAAAGTGATACAGCGGTTATCCAACAAGAGGAGCACTCCCATCTCAAATCGTTCTCCTACCTCAGAGAAGCAACAACTCAAAGATGAACTCCAAGAGATGAAGAACCAGATACGAAGCTTAGAGGACCTTTTAAGAAAGAAAAGCGATTCAGCTTATGCACCAGCTTCTACTCCTCGGAGCGAAAGTTCTGAGTCCAGCCTGGCATCAATAATGGACTTCAAAATTAAAGAGAAAACAAATGTGGTTGTACGAAAGGCGTGACGTACACAATACTATGGTCCTCTTTCACTAGTGGCCCATGCATACAATAGCTCAAGTCCTTCAGGGTCATCGATTTTCATCAAGTTTTTGCGAATGGAAAGAGTGGCTTTCAAACAACTTCATAAGAAGCAACAAATAACAGATTTGAACCCTCTGGAAACACAAGGAAATTGAACAGTTTTTTCTTCCACAGTTCGATGCAATATTGGAAAGACTCGGTTTTTTCGATAACCAACTCAACAAATTTCTCTACGGAGGTATGTTCGACATGGATGTTATATGCCAGACAATTGTGGGTTTGTTTCCTGATACTAATACTGGAAGATCATTTACAAGACCCAAAAAGTGTTATAGTTATTCATATGTTGCGTGTGCTGTGGCGACACTTCAAACTGTTCATCTTTTCTCCCATCACGATACTGGATACCGTTTTATATTCCCAATCACTGTTAATGACCTTCAATACTTAGATGATTTTGCCATTAGACTGTTGAGCATCTCCAAGTTTCAAGAAAAGTTAAATTTTTTCAGTTTGATGGCTTTAATATTGATCAAAGATAACATATTCAGGTATTCTAACACGTCGACTGGTGATGAGTCTAAGTAATATTCAAGACTACAAATACCAGTGACTATGGCCATGCAATTAGGACTTCATCGTGATCCTTCCTCGATCGACAGATACATTTCCAGATGTGGGTTCACCACAGATACTAGCAACAACCCATTATCCACGAATTGTGTCAAACAGATTTGGTGGTATTTGAGAAGTCAAGATGGTCTTTATTCAGCTGATCTTGGTGTTCCTCTTCTAACTAACGACGATTACTGTGATATGTCTAATTCATTTTGCGAAAACTCAGAATTCAATGAAATCTGTAACCAATTTGCAGATTAGATCAGAGAAGCTGCTTGCACTATGAACTCATTGAAAGCAACATCGTTGAATGAATACAAGGCTTTGATGACCAAATTGTTGGATGTTTGCTATAGAATTGGCACGTTTCAGGAACTGTTTGTGCCTAGGCCTGGTATCAACATGAAATTGGTTGCCAAAAGAGTGCTAATGAAATTACAGTTACTACGTGTTATTCTTGTGTATGGTTGTTTTTTGAAATCCATGCTTGGAAAATTGAATCTTTTCCCATTGAGGTCACTAACTGCTGAGAATGTGTACTTGCTCAAACGTCATGCAAGGTTCTATGACTTCTTCTTTTTAAAGCAAGCTATATTATTATGTGCATGCTGAGAAACATCTGTGACCCTCAAGGAATTTTCAAAGACCACCACAGCAGTTTTTTATTGTTTTTCAAAAGTGAAGTTTCATATCTTTTGTTTTCGATCATTTTCACGTTCCTTTTCCTTGGTTTGAATGGTTATGATCTTTCCTCTCATATTGGATCCTTAGGCACTTCTGCAAGATGCAACAATAAGCAGGCTATTGGCCTAAGCAACATTGACTATACTGGTTTGGAGATGTCTTTGCTTCAAGAACCTTCAACAGTCAACCCGGACTCCTACTATGCCTACATGGGCCAATTTTCTTCAGCAAATCAAATCAACAGTAATTTTGTGGAATTGTACGGTTTTCTCACCAACATCCCAGGGTTATCGGACAACTATGGTCTTTTTTTCAGCTTGTAAATTGATGGTAATTCTCACATGTTTTATGGACCTGATTATCGAAAACGGTGCTTGTTCAAAAGAATATCCTAATAGCAATAGTGAAACCCCAACAGCTGCATTTTCTGAAGAAGTCAAGAGGAAAATCGAAACGAAGATGAAGCCGGGATTCGTTGATAATGGGTTTGATATGGAGGGAAGTCCTAACACGATTCAAGATTGGTTGAATTATCTTTTCTCTACTGATGAAGTAAACAATATGATGGACAGTACGAATGGAATGTTCAGTTAGGATCTGGTCGGCTAACATAGACAGAGACTGAAATGCTTCGAAGTATGCTGTTTGGTAAAAAAGAGCCGTCTCTCTATTTTTGTATGTATTCTCTTCAAATGACGTGTAACGATATGATTCGATGATGAGGCGAGCTGATATAGTTCTAGCTGCTGTTATAAAAACGTAATTTATGATGGCAAAAGAAGGTATACCCCGGTAAAAACCACTGTGCAGTGTGAATCCATGAACATTCGATGCTGAACAGGTGTCAGGGAATGTTATTTCCGGTATGCCACTAATCAACATCGGAAATCTGAATTTGAGTTCCGTGGATTTACAGCCTAGCTGCCCTAAAAACGAGAGAAGAACTGGGCAGTGGGCACAGCTTCTTCTGATTTCTAAATCATCACTACCAAAATTCCTAACGCCAAAAACGTATCCCAAATTCCAACCAATTTAGACCTTCTATTCATCATGAGGTATTGCTTCATCAAAGAGTCAGTACACATAACACACCTCTTCATTAACCTCATACTAAACGACTTTTGATACACTTGCCATTCAACGCTTTTCTCTTCGAATATGGCAGGTTCTTATTCACTTTCACCGTCTAATGTTGTTACACTACCATCACAACTTCCATTGGAGATCCTGTTTGTCATACTCAAAGAAGTTATAGTCTGTTATTTGAACTCTAGGATTAATGTTCCCAGATATGACCCTCTTGTGTCATCAACTAAAGATCATGACATGCTAGCCCAGTTTGTTTCAATGTTGGGCTATAACGCATCATTTGACACCATTCTCTCCGTGGCCATTCAAGAAATTGGCCTTGACGATTCGATTTTCAGCAGTCTCCATTTTCATGAGTGTTTTTGACTTTGTTGTTGAAAAGTCGATCCAGCTCAACTCACTGCAACTATTCCCAGATGTTTATGGATGTACCAACCAATATAACAACCCAGATATTCTTCGCCTTTTGGAATTCCATTGTCAAACCGTTATCTGTTTTATTTTGTTTGATACGTCATTGACATCTGCAGAAATGTTCAAGCGTTTCTATTATCTGAAATTTATTAACTGTTTGCACTGGGACATCACCTATTTTGCTGCATTATATCATTTAGGTTTATTAGGTCAGATACATCGGTTGACAAAATTGGTAATTCATCTGGAACATCGGGGAGATATTAGGACGGTGAATGATATTGTTGAAACATCATGGTTTAGACTGCCCACAAAATTGGTATTGAAGTTTCATCCCAGAGAAATCTCAGAAGCATATTGCCTCATTCAGTTGAATGAACTCATCCAAAGACATAGAAAACTAGATATTACACTTGATGTCGTTTTGGATGATATATCTTCTTCGGTTGCTGATGAGTTTGCCAAATTAACTTTGCAGACCACTTCAATCCGATCTGTGACAGTTGATCTCCAACCAGAGTTCCTGTGGCCTACTGTGGAGTCGTTCAGTAAGACATCTGGCCTGAAGAAGCTTGTGTTATTTTCAGACAGACTTAAAAGAGTTGTAGACAATAATACTGTTGTTTTTACAAATTCTTCCCTCTGGTATCTAAGACTTGGTTACATATCAACCCTTTCTGAGCAGATGCTTCACAGTTTACCTTCACTGAAGCGTCTTGAATTATGCAATTGTGTGCTTAATGCGGATGTAATTTCCAAAATTCCAGAAACTTTAGAAGAGCTTTTTCTTGGCTGTGTCAAAATGACTGGAACTGAAGTCAATAATGGTATTCGATTGCCAGCTCACTTACGCTCACCTTCTGTGTATGGGAATCCATATTATGACTGCCTACCAGTCATTCTCAACGTTGATCAATTATATGATTTTAAGAGTGTCTCAATCACAATAGATCCAGTATCTTTAAGCGTAGGCAGTATATATGCAGTAGAAATGGATGAAGTTACTATGGACTTTTTAAGGATAGTGAATACTTTCACACTAACTAAATTACAAGACTTTATTTCTCAGTTGCCTTATTATTTGAGTTCATTGACAATCAGCAGCAGAGGCTATTTAAAAGCTGGTTTGGATAATTATTATCTTTGCTACCCGGATAAATTAACGTTAAATCGCTTTACCAATTTGAAATACCTTGTGTTCCATTATCTCAACCATTCACCATCTTTCGATGTTTCCCTTTTTCCTGAATGCTTAGAGACCCTTGATTTTACTTCCTCCAATGTCTTGATAG
Source organism: Ambrosiozyma cicatricosa (assembly GCA_030579935.1). Taxonomy (NCBI): domain Eukaryota; kingdom Fungi; phylum Ascomycota; class Pichiomycetes; order Pichiales; family Pichiaceae; genus Ambrosiozyma; species Ambrosiozyma cicatricosa. Next base: position 4,050 of record JAKTRY010000295.1, on the reverse strand, counting down.
GAATTTTTCCAGCAAAATTAACAACCTTGAATATTGACTTGTTCTCGTATGATGAATCCTTGGTATGTTTTTTGAACAGCATTGACAACTTGTTAAATCTCATCTCACTAAGAGTTAAAGTTTCCTATTATCGGTCTGTTGATTTCAGAGGAGCCAAGTTCCCAGTTCATCTTCGCTCGTTTAGTTTATGCTTCGATTGGGTGCAAGCTTGCAAACCATACATTGTCTTGGATAGTATTCCATTATCATTGAACTATTTCCATTTTGGAGCAATATGATGACACTATTGTTGTTAACGGGTCGAAAGGGGAAACTATCAATTCAATGAAAAGAAAATTGTCGGTTAGCAGCAATTGTGCTAAATGGGTATATTATTCTCTGGCTGATTAAGAGGAATCTGTTCTTGATTCTTTACGTACCCTTTTTGTGATTAGTAATTGAATAAATTATTATACATGGGATAATGAGGAATTAGCAGGTACGACCTCAAGCTTCTTAAGGTAATGTGCGCGCCGTATATAGCTGAACTCACTCAAACGATTCAAACCTGTATACGTATGACAAGTTACAACTGTACTTCTAACTTTTCCTTCACATTAACAGAACAATCCAAAGTATCCAACAATGTTATCACCATATAAAGCGAATATATTGCGTCCAATAGCAGCCCAAATTCTACAAAATTCAAAACTACGATCAACAACAGTACATGCGCAGCGTTCAATCAAGGTCAATTTCCACCAGCAACTGAAACGGTACCAATCAACAAAACCAATCACAGGTCAGCCTCTACCACGACAAGCTCAAAAACAAACACAACAGCAAAAACAACAACAGCAATCACAGAATCAAAATAAAAATGATAATTTTGATTTCGGCTACGAAAAAGTGAGATCGAATGAAGTCAACCCGCATGCTTATTTCTACAGGTATTTAGGATGGCCTGTGGTTAAGATTGCTGTGATCGCATATGCCACTTACTTTGGATTAGATGTTGCTTGGTTGTATTTGGATCAATATTTATATCCTTTTGAATATATGAAGGAGTTGAAGTGATTTCGATGTCTAGGAGAATGGAGGTTATGTTAAGCTAGGCGTGTGTGTTGTTGCCTGTGTGCCGGTCTGTGGGGATGCCGTTTATACGTTGTTAATGATGATGATGTTCCGGGTTTTATCGGTTTTGTTTGTTTTTCGGGAAGATGGTGAATTTGAGAATATATTTGAATGATTGAAGAATATTAAGAATAGAATATCGTTGATCGATATTGTGGTTGTTTCGGCGTTTAAGCAGGCTGTTCGGTTACTCTTTCCTCAGAAAAATTTATGAAAATGGCTTGGTATCCGGTAACATGGAGCTACGCCTTACCGTTTAACTGAATTAGTTGACATATATTTTGTATTAGGTCTGTGTACTATAGTCTATTATCAGATCTATGTCTTTTGCTAGAATTTATTTAACCAACATTGTTTAAACGGTTGCGGACATCTGGAAATACACTGTTCACAATCAAGAAAAAAATAGGAGCCTATATGCTACTTTTCTATTAGAAAGTCATATAAATAAATCATTATTTTAAAGGTCATGTATGTGTGGGGGATCTCAAGACCACATTCGAACGGGTACAAATTGAGTCCATAATCGTTAGGAAAATCAAAGTAAAGAAATGGAAAGAAAAGGAAGAAGGAAAGAAAAATGAATTGAACGTATCATGCGTGTACTGACATTCAATCAAATTAGACCTTAACTTCTTTAGATAATCTTGAAGCGACAGCATCCAAGAAACCAGTAGTGGAAACGTGGTTGTCCTTGTTAATCAACAAAGCCAAATCCTTAGTCATTATACCATCCTTGGAAACAGTATCCAAGACAACCTTCTCCAAAGTACTGGCAAATTCAACAACTTCAGGTGTGTTATCCAACTTACCTCTTTGAGCAATACCTCTAGACCAAGCAAAGATAGAAGCAATTGAGTTAGTTGAAGTTTCCTCGCCCTTTTGATGTCTTCTGTAATGTCTTGTCACTGTACCATGGGCAGCTTCAGATTCAAAGGCTGATCCATCAGGTGTCATCAAGACGGATGTCATCAAACCCAAAGAACCGAAACCTTGAGCAACAATATCGGATTGAACATCACCATCGTAGTTTTTCAAAGCTAAGACGAAACCACCCTTGGACTTGATCATTTGAGCAACCATATCATCGATCAATCTGTGTTCGTAGTGCAAACCCTTAGCTTCAAATTGAGACTTGTATTCGGCATCATAGATCTCTTGGAAAACATCCTTGAATCTACCATCGTACTTCTTCAAGATGGTGTTCTTGGTAGATAAGAACAATGGCAAGCCTCTGTTCAAAGCCATCTTGAAAGAAGAATGAGCAAAACCTCTAATTGATTCTTCAGTATTGTACATGGCCATTCCAACACCAGCACCTTTGTAATCAAACACCTTCAATGTTTCAGCTGGAGATCCATCAGCAGGAGTGTAAACCAACTCCAAAGTACCAGCCTTTGGAACAACCAAATCAGTAGCCTTATATTGATCACCATGAGCGTGTCTACCAATGACAATTGGTTTTTCCCAACCTGGAACCAATCTTGGAATTTCAATGTCACCAGGTTGTTTTGTTGGTCCAGAACCAATGACAATTGGTTCTCTGAAAACGGTACCACCCAAAATGTTTCTAATTGTACCATTTGGAGAAACCCACATCTTCTTCAAGTTGAATTCCTTGACTCTGGCTTCATCTGGAGTGATAGTGGCACATTTGACACCGACACCGTATTTCTTGATGGCATTGGCGGCATCAATTGTAATTTGATCGTTAGTGGCATCTCTGGATTGAATGGACAAATCGTAGTATTTCAAATCAACATCCAAATATGGCTTGACTAACTTGGTCTTGATGATATCCCAGATGATTCTGGTCATTTCATCACCGTCTAATTCCACAATTGGGTTTTTCACCTTGATCTTTTCAAGACTGGTTGAAGTTGATGAAAAATATCTTGCTGAAGCAGAGAATTTGAGAGCTGGCAATTGAGTTGCTCTTGGAAAAGTAGAGTTACGTAGAGCGAACCTGGCTAAAGACATTGTGGAGGTGATGATTCTGATACTTGATAAGTCAAGAAGGATTTTTGAGATGTTGGAACTTGATGTGTCTGTGTTTCTTTTGAAAAGAAAAAAGTGGGGTGTCCAGATTCAAATTTTCATAAGTGGGTCGTCGAAATTGAAATTTATTCGATGAGTCAAACCAATTCTATTTAACTGGAGAGACCTCACTACTGCACATGTTGGTTGGCTGACATTTTACTTTCAATTTTCCTCGCACTCCGCTACCGCCACTTCCCGTGTCTCCGGTCCGGAGCCTGCGGTCCGGTGCATAGATGATCGACGTTTAAGGTACGCGCCTGGGAAATTTTGAATGATCCCTCTTTCGCAAATACGGCCATCCAATTAGTGTACGTACCATCAAAAGGATATATAAAATCATTATAAAACCAGCAGATATCGGCAATACTTATTACTCTCTTGGTGAGAGAGTAACTAACAGTGTACAATGCCACAGATAGCGAGCTAGACATTCATGAACATTGTCAAAAAATTGGCATTGAAAGTCAATTGCTGAGAAGCTGCAGAGAAGTTGATGAAAAAACAGATTCATCGCTACCAGATATTCCTCTCAGAACCTGAGTTGATCATAATTTATTTAATTTGAAATTTATAGACTATATATATTATATACATACAATTTATTAGTGATTTTACTACATTTTTTATCCTATAATCAACTTCAAACTTGAATGTTTTTTTTGTGCACACACATGTGTGCAATATATGTGCATATGTCAAAACAATATTAGTAAAATTTTTAATATATTTGAATCTATATATATATATATATATTGATAGGATATTAAAGTTGGGAAGTTGGTTTGTTGCCTTTGTGAAATTACTTCTACTGGTTATAGCAATGAAGAGCAGAAGCGGTGCTAATTCACCATGTCCCAAGAAGGACTCATATTGAAGCTCCTCGTCATCGAGATGACA